>JAIUZE010000749.1:0-77190 GCA_022085475.1 Heliosperma pusillum
AAAACCAAGGTAATTGGAATCAAGGTCAAGGGAATTGGAATCAAAATCAAGGGAACCAAAACTTCAACAATCAAGGCCAAGGTAATTTTTACCAAGGCAATCAAAGCAATCAAGCAAGCCAAGGGGTTCCCGATCAATCATTCCAAGGCCAAGGGCCAAATTTCAACAACAACCAAGGGTCAAATTTCAACAATCAAGGTTCAAGGGGGCAACAAGGGAATTTTAACACCAACCAACAAGGAAACTTCAACAATCAAAGAAACAACAACCAAGGGTCGAGTAGTCGGAATGACTATGCTTTTGCCCTTCCTTTGACAAATCAACCCCACCAAGAGAATGATCCTTCAATAAGTGAAGTTTTGCAATTAGTCAAAAACATGGAAATCCAAAACAATTTGGCTTTGCAAAATGTCACTAATGCTCACAAAAAGGAGGTGAGAGAATTGGAAGCTAGGTTAGCTTCTCAAGCTTTGAACAATCCTCAAAGGCCTCCGGGAGGTCTACTTGCTCAAGGGAAAAGCTCCACGGATGCTTCATCAAGCCACCATGCATGTGCGGTGACTTTAAGAAGTGGACTAGTGCTTGATAACCCCTACATGGATATGATGAATGATGAGATTCCAAATGATGAGCATGTTGAGGAAGGAGAAGAATTTGAAGAACCCATTGTGACTCCTACCTTGGAGTCAAAAGATGATGGCAAGGGTGAAGATGGTCAACCCAAAGAGGGAGAAGAAGGGTATGTCGAAATTATGCCTTATGAAGAGGAGATGAACAAGGATGTCAATGATGACGGAGTAGAGGTACAACCAATAGCAAGAGCTAAGGTAACCAAGAAAACTCCCATTCCAAAGGTATCTTTTAGTTCTCCACTTGTTGGTTCCGATATCCCCTACCCCTCTAGAGCTTTGAAAACTAAGGAAAACTTCAAGTTCACCCAATTTAGAAAAATGCTTGAGGGACTTGAAGTGACCTTACCTTTCACCGATGTTATATTGAACATGCCCACTTACTCAAAATTTCTAAAAGACATATTGACTCATAAGAGAACTTTGGGTACCCAAGATGTTATGATTATGGAGGCGGAGTGTAGTGCTCTCCTCATTAATCCTAACTCTTTTAAAATGCCAAAAAAACTTGGGGACCCCGGAAGTTTCTCTATCCCTTGTGTTGTGGGGGGAGCCATGATTTCAAGGGCATTATGTGACAATGGTGCAAGTGTAAGTGTCATTCCCTTAACTATTGCTAAAAGAATTGGACTTGAAAGTTTAACCCACACTTCTATGACTCTACAACTAGCGGATAGGTCCGTTAAGCCGTTAAGCAACCTTTGGGTGTGCTTGAGGACGTACCCGTTAAAGTTGGCAAATTTTTGATCCCCACGGATTTCGTTGTCCTATATATCCCGGAGGATAGCCACACTCCCATCATCCTTGGTAGGCCCTTTTTGGCTACCGGAGGAGTCCTCATTGATGTGAGGGACGGGCGGCTAACCTTTAGGGTGGGAAACGAAACCCTTGAATTTAATCTTCCACATCTAGTGAAGGGACCAATGTTTCACAAGGCATGCTCGGTAGAAGTCATTGAAGAAGTGGTTGAGAAGGTGCATGAAGAGGAGAAGCATGAAGAAGAAGCTCTACAAGTGGCACTCCATGATGAGGAGATGGGAGATGACCACGAGGTAGATGATGAGCTAATGAAGAAGGTGGAGGGCCTTCTCCCTCCAAAGGTACAACTTAAGCCCTTACCTCCCTCCCTTAAGTACTCTTTTTTAGGTGAGGGAGAGACTTATCCCGTTATCATTAATGCTAATTTAAGTGAAGGCCAAGAACTTGAACTTTTGAAAGTCTTGAAAACTCATAGGGGCTCACTTGGATATAGCATTGATGATATCAAAGGGTTAAGTCCTAATCTTTGCATGCATAGAATTGTCTTGGAGGAGGGTAGCAAACCTAAGGTAGATGGGCTACGTAGGTTTAACCCTAAGATGGCGGAAGTGGTTAAAAGTGAGGTTATGAAGTTGTTAGAGGCCGGGATTATCTACCAAATAACCGATAGTTCTTGGGTGAGCCCCGTCCATGTAGTGCCCCAGAAAGGAGGGGTGACTATGGTGGAACAAGAGGATGGGACTCTCTTAGCTTCTAGACCCGTGACCGGGTGGCGGATGTGCATTGACTATCGCAAATTAAATGCCGCCACCCTCAAAGACCACTACCCCATCCCCTTTATTGACCAAATGCTTGAAAGGTTGGCGGGGCACTCTTACTATTCATTTCTAGATGGTTATTCCGGGTTTTTCCAAATCCCCATACACCCGGAAGACCAAGAGAAAACCACATTCACTTGTCCCATAGGAGTTTATGCTTATAGGAGGATGCCCTTTGGGCTTTGTAATGCTCCGGGGACTTTCCAAAGATGTATGACGGCAATTTTTGCCGATTTTCTTGAGAAGAGTATGGAGGTTTCATGGACGACTTTAGTGTCCATGGAGACTCATTTGATCTTGGGCTTTTGAATTTGTCTAATGTTTTGCAAAGATGTGAGGAGCACAACCTTGTCCTCAATTGGGAGAAGTGCCACTTTATGGTGGAGGAGGGGGTTGTGCTTGGTCACATCGTGTCTAAGAGAGGCATAGAAGTTGATATGGCTAAGGTTTCGGTAATAGAAAACTTGTCACCCCCTACTAATGTGAAGGGAGTGAGAAGCTTTCTAGGCCATGCGGGCTTTTACCGACGTTTCATCAAAGATTTTTCAAAAATAGCCAAGCCTTTAACTTCTCTTCTTCTCAAAGACACACCATTTGTATTTGATGAATTTTGCTTGAGTGCTTTTTGTAGGTTAAAGGAGGCTCTTGTGACGGCTCCCATAATCCGATCACCGGATTGGAGCCTTCCCTTCGAAGTTATGTGCGACGCCTCCGATTATGCGGTCGGGGCGGTGCTTGGCCAAGTTGTGGACAAGAAGCACCATGTAATCTACTACACAAGCAAAACTCTTGATCAAGCCCAAGTCAACTACTCTACGACGGAAAAGGAGATGCTAGCTATTGTTCATGCCGTGGAAAAGTTCCGGCAATACTTTGTTGGTGCTAAGGTTGTGGTATACTCGGATCACTCCGCTTTGAGGCAATTGTTAGTGAAAAAGGATGCAAAACCAAGGCTCTTGAGGTGGGTTCTTTTACTTCAAGAGTTTGACTTGGAAATTAAAGACAAGGCGGGGTCGGAGAATGTTGTTGCCGACCACCTATCTAGATTGACTACCGAAGATCATGGGTTGAAGGATGAGAGTGGCCCGATCAATGAGTGGTTGAGAGAAGATAGTTTGATGATGATAGGTGGTAAATCACCATGGTTTGCGGACTTGGCAAATTTGATTGTGAGCGGGTTTATTCCGGAAGAGTTGGATGCTAGAGCTAGGAGGAAGTTGAAGCATGACTCAAAACGCTATTTTTGGAATGACCCACATCTTTTTCGCAAGTGTGGTGATGGCATGTTTCGAAGATGTGTTCCTAGAGAAGAAGGTATGGAGATAGTTGATAGAATTCACAACTCGGCCTATGGAGGCCACCTTGGTACATCTCGCACCATTGCAAAGGTGTTACAAGGTGGTTTCTATTGGCCATCTATGTTCAAGGATATCCACTACTTTGTCAAATCTTGTGATCGGTGCCAAAGAACGGGGAATATTAGTCAAAGGAATGAGATGCCCCTTCAAAACATTCTTGAGATTGAGCTTTTTGATTGTTGGGGAGTTGATTTCATGGGACCATTTCCCAACTCTTGCGGGAATGAGTACATTTTGGTAGCGGTGGACTATGTGTCCAAGTGGATTGAAGCCGTTGCCACCCCAACAAATGATGCTAAGGTTGTTATCAAGCTCTTCAAGAACACTATATTTCCGAGATTTGGGACCCCAAGGGTGGTGATTAGCGACGGGGGTTCGCACTTTAGGAAGAGCACTTTCAAGTTCTTACTTTCTTCCCATGGTGTCACTCATAAGACCGCTCTTGCCTACCACCCTCAAACTAGTGGGCAAGTAGAGGTCTCAAACCGTCAAATAAAAGCTATCTTGGAGAAGACTACAAGCAAAGGTAGGAAGGATTGGTCTCAAAAGCTTCCGGATGTTCTATGGGCCCTTCGCACCGCTTTCAAAACTCCACTCGGCACAACTCCCTACAAGCTTGTTTATGGAAAAGCTTGTCACTTGCCAATCGAGTTGGAGCACAAGGCATGGTGGGCCTTAAAGGAGATGAACTTTGATATTGATATGGCCGGAGAGCTACGATTTCTCCAAATGAATGAACTTGAAGAGCTAAGACTTGATGCCTACGAGAGCTCAAAGATCTACAAGGAGCAAACAAAGAAATGGCATGATGCCAAATTGGTTGATAAAGATGTAAAAGTGGGTGACCAAGTCTTACTCTATAATTCTAGAGTCAAGTTGTTTCCGGGAAAGCTACGCTCTAGATGGTCGGGTCCTTTCAAAGTTATCGACATTTCACCACATGGAGCTTTTGAACTTTGGAGCGAAGAAGGTGGTAATTTCAAGGTCAACGGGCATCGAGTGAAAAGATATTTCGATGGAGATGAAAAGGGAACGGTGGAAGTACTCTTCCTTGGGGATCCACTTCCCGAGGAGGAGTCTTGTTTGTAAACTCTTGTGATTTGATAGGTTTGGTGGAGTCCCTCAACAACCACCAATTTTTGTATATAGCATGCATATTAGGAATAGTTGTGAAGATTTGGATTTGTGTACTCGGGTTTTTCGTCTTTAGGAAGAAGTTTTAGGAAAGTTTGAAACACTTGTAGTCGGGTTTGGTTTGAAACCGTATCATTGGGATTATGTTGATTGGGTGGATATTGTTGGTGACTTGGGTTTCTTAGGGAGTTTGAAGTGATTTTGAAGGCAAAGTGAAGAAGTGGAGAAATGCTCCAGGCCGGTCGACCGGCAGCCGGGGTGCCGACCGGCCCAGAGCACTCCAGAAGGTGAATTTTGAAGTGTGAAAATTGAAGTGCAGGTGTTCCAGGCCGGTCGACCGGCAGCCGGGGTGTCAACCGGCCTGGAGCACATTATCATAGGAGAAGGTTTTTTGGAATTTTTCGAGCTGTTTTCTGTGCCGGTGGACCGGCGGCCGGTCTGACGACCGGCCCAGAGCGCGTATAACTGCAAATTTGGAAGTTGATTTATTTTGAGCTGAGGTCCAGGCCGGTCGACCGGCAGCCGGGGTGTCGACCGGCCTAGACTACCTGAACACACAAAATTCCAAAAAACCAGAAAAATCAAAAATTTGACTTGGGGTCCAGGCCGGTCGACCGGCGGCCGGTGCCTGGACCGGCCCAGACCCCTACCCGAGACATTAAACGCTCGTGAGCCTCATTTTTTCTTTCATTCTTCTTCATTCAACTTCCTTTCTTTCTCCTTCTTCCTTCAAATCTCCACAAAAACTCCAACAAAACCCACAAAAACTCACACAAATCACCACATAATTCACCAAATCCAACAACTAACCCAAAAATTAACCCACTACTTAACCCAAATTCATCCCACATCTCAAAAAACCCAATTTTTCCCTCTTTCAATTGAATCTAACGAAAATCACCATGGCTCAACAACCACCTAGGAAAAGGACAAGGGCTCAACTTGAGGCGGAGTTGGAGGCTAGGCTCCAACAAGTGACGGCGGGAATGGGTCCGGATAACGATTTTCCGGATATCGTCTTCGTAAGCGAAATCGCAAGAGGTAAATTTCAATGTTTAAAGCGTAGACCTCTTCCCCACTCCCGTTTTATTTGTCGGAATACTATGCGGAACCTCGGCCTTGATACGGTCACTCTTGAGCTTTTCAAAGGGTTGGGGATGGGGGAACTATACGGTCAGCACTTCCGTACTTACCCCCGTCTCACTTGGGAATTTTTGAGTTCGTTTAGTCATGAGAAGGATAGAAATACGGGTATGGTCAAAATTGTTTCCTTTCGCCTTCTTAATACTGCTTTTAACCTTCCCCTTGAGAAATTTTGTAAGGTTTTAGGGGTCAAATTTCATAAGTCGTACAAGGTCCCCGAAAACTTTAATGTGAATGACGTTTGGACTGCTATCTCGGGGATGGAATTTGCGAAGGGAACTAAGAGGCCGACAAATGCTTGTCACAATGCCCCTATTAGGTTTTGGCATCGGTTTATGGGTTGGACGTTGTTTGGAAGAGAGGAGTGTCACAACTTTAGGGCCGATGAGCTCTCAATTTTGGCGGCTTATTTGTTCCAAAAGCCGAATAAATTTGGGGTAAACATTGGTCACCACGTCGTTATCCACTTCCAGAAAATTGCCAATGACCCGTTTAGCCCTACCGGAATCCATTTAGGGGGGATTGTTACCAAGATTGCTCATGTCCTTTGTAGAGATGCTCTAGATGAGCGTAATTTGAGGTGTTTAGGGGGATGCTCATTGTTGACGGAGGATTACATTTTTAAGAAGCTTGAGTGGGTAATAAAGAGAGTTGAGGACGGGAAGACATATTGGAGGGTTCGAGGGGTCAATTCTATTCCCCTCCCGAATGGTGCGGCTATGAAAGTGGTTCCTGATAGCGCGCACTATCTCCTTCCCCTAGTGGAGGAGAACCCTCCACCACCACCTACTGAGGAAACCCCGGAAGATACTTTAGCTCCAGTTACCGCGTTTAGGCGAGATCCTACTGCCCCCGTCACGACATATAGGAGAGAGGAGCAGGGCCCCACTTCCACCTCCTTGCCTTATTTGAACCCCTTCTATCATCCGCAGCAGTGGCGCCCTTGGCCCAATTCATCCCAGCCCGACGCATCCACTTCCACCACTACCAGTTACCCACCTTTGGATCCTTCCTTGATCCAGTTCATGGCCGATATGACTTTGGCCTCCGAGGCAGCAGCTACGGAGAGAGAGGCAGCGGCTAGGGAGAGAGAGGCGGCAGCTAAGTGGCGTGAGGAGGAAGCTCGGGATAGAGCTCTTTTGTCGCAGCGGATGGACAAGATGTATTATGACTTGGCTCTTGGCCAATACCCTTCTTACGATAATTGGTGTAGGGAGGGGTATAGGGAGCCAGTTGGCCCACATCCGTCCTATTTCATGTGGCCAGAGGGCGGGTATGATCAGGGTTCTAGGGTGTTTGGTGATTTCAATATTCAGCATGACTATTATTCTTCTGCGCCGGTTTTTGCTCAGCCGGTAGTTGATGAGGAGGAGGTGGACCCAGAGATTGCGGCTCAGAATGCCGAGTGGTTTGACAGGATGGGTCCACGGTTCGAGATTGTGGAGGGTGGCGGCTCTGGTTCGGGAGCCCAGGATGTAGATGCGTCTTTTGCTGAGGCCAGTCATGGCCAATTTGATACTACATCCTCTGATTTCACTGGATACTCTTGAGGCCGGAAACCCATGAGTATGATCCCTTTTAATCCAAATCTTCATCATATTTATATTTTCGCATGCATTTAGATAGTTGTATTATATCTTAGCTTAGTCATCCATTTAGTTGCATCCATTTAGGCTTGCATTAGAATTTAATTTTGTAACATATCGTCACATATTAGCCTTGCATCCATATAGCGTAGTTGCATTTTGTTTGGTGTCATTTTTAGACTTTCCCGTGGTTGGTACCCCCATGAGGGGCGTGCATTTATGCATCTTACCGCCACGACGAGACTCCGATATGGCACACTAGACTTTCCTGTGGGAGGTACCCCCATGAGGGGCTTGCATTTCTGCACCTTACCACCGCAGCGAGACTCTAGATTAGCATATAGTGTAGTTCATGCATTTACTTAGAGCTAACCCTCTTGTATATATTGTTCATATTGTGATTTCTCTTCAAAAATCAAAAACCCCAAAAACAAGTTTTTATTTTTCAAAATATTTAAAAACCCAAAAACATGTTATTTGCTTTGAATTCACCCCTCACACCATGTAAATACCAAGTGTGGGGAGGGAATTCCCAAAAAATTGAAAAACCCAAAAAAAAATTTTTGTTTTGTTTTTCCTTTTCTTTTTTCTCTCCTTTCATATTTGAGTCACTTACTCGGGGACGAGTAAGACTTAAGTGTGGGGAGGACTTTATTTCTTTTGTATATATCGTTGATTTTTGAAAAAAGTTGAAAAATGCCTAAAAATCGAAAAATTTGAAAATTTTCCAAAAAATATATGTTTAGATTAGTTTGTATATAGTTTATTTTGTATATATTGCCGTGTGTTTCTTTTTATCTCCATCCATAGGTGCGCCCCACATCATATGAGGCACGAAAAAGGGAAAATGAAGACGCTTTGGTGAGATCTTTCCTATTTCTCTTCTCCCTTATCTCCTTTCCTTCTTACTTGAGGACGGGATGTGTTGATGACGATGGTGTGAATTTTGTTGATTGGCGTGTGTGCCACTTGTGTGCTGTTAGGAGATAGCATTAGCTTATGTGTCATATAGTCGGTTAGAGCATGTGCATTTAAGTTGTATATATGCTAGATTGCATCATGGCATATAGTTGCATTTAGAAAAATGTTTTAATAATTGTCTTTTTGGAAAACTTGTTGAATGTGCATAGTCCCTTTTTGCTACTTTTTTATTCATAAAGTGTTCATCTTAATCGTGGAATTTTAGACGCCCTGGGTTGTGCATTTCTAGTGAGTTTTAACCCGTCTACTAATGCCGAGCCACGAGTTTGCGCTTATTCCACCTCGACACCCTCGATTGATGTGATTATTCCGATGGTAGAAAGAATTCTTAGGTGACCGTTCTTGCTATGCAACCAACCATGATTCATTGTTCTTCCACTTTTGATCAAAAAAGGAAACAAATCAAACAAGCTGAAAATATTGAGTCAATTATCATCTTTTCTTGTTTTCGTCGAGGAAGTGCAAAACGGAACTTCTAGGGATTCTAGTGGGCCCATATCTAGGCCCCCTTTCGATGCCACTACGGTGGGGATACCCCTATTGTTGGTTCCGACCGCATGTCCTTGACGGAAACCGTGTGCTTTCATGCCAAAAATTGCAAACCAAAATGCAAATCAAAAAGAAAGAAAAAGAAAAAGAAAGCAAAGTGTGAAATGAAAAATTTCCAAGCAATAAGACTCAAATCTCAATTTCCTTTTATCCTTCTTGAATCATTCACCTTTGAAGTTGCATAGTGAGACGGGACGACCCTTGTGTCTCATTTATTTGAGAAACGTGAATTCCATATGCTATTGTGCTTAATAACGTCACGAGGATTTCATTTCCATCTTCCATTTTATCGCTTTTGGCCAAGCAAATAGTAGACGGGGTTCGAAATTTTCATTAGACTTGCACCGCTAGGAGGCGAATATTTTTCCATGCTTTATGATATTAGTGGCTTATAAGGATCATGCATTATTTAGACGGTTTTCCTTTTAGATATTTCCGTCACATGGATGAGGCATGTGATTTTTCTCTTGTTAGATGCATCTTTGTCGTGTTCTTACGTGTTTTTCATTTGGATGCGTCGAAATTTTGAGCAAGCCCCTACTTGCCTTGCAAGGAGGTACTCTACCTCATGAGTATCTCGTTGTGAGTTGAAGGGACGGAGGAGGCCCGTTAATTGCCTACCGTCGGATATTATTAATAGTTTAGGTTGTAGCCTTAATATTAGAGTAGTATTGAATAAGGGTACTTATGGGTCTCGAATTTTGTTTACTTACTCGGGGACGAGTAAGTCTTAAGTGTGGGGAATTTTGATAAGCATTTATTTAGTCACATTTTTACCTCATTTTCGTCCCCATTTTGGTCCGTTTACACGGATTTGCGTGTCTTTAATTGCATTTTATTTCCCGATTTCCCGCGCTATGAATATCGATCTCAATTTGCAGGAATTAAGGCGGAAATGAGGAAATCGGTGCATAAAGACCTTGCATGAGTCGGGATTCGAAGATGAGATGAAAAATGAAGATATGAGTCATCAGGTGGTGCTGGCCGGTCCCCAGACCGGCGGCCGGTCCACCGTCCCAGACCTCGGCTCCACATTTGAAGAAGTTGAGAAAAGGAAGAAAAGGCCCAGGTAGCGCCGGCCGGCCTACCGGCGGCCGGTCGACTACCCGGCCTGCGCCTACATCAGAAGCCACATGAGAGTGAAATGGTGCTCCAGGCCGGTGGGTGACCGGCGGCCGGTCGACCGGCCCAGACCCCCATTTTCCATACTTAGTGAAATTTTGGGATTTTTGAAGACGGAGTTCCTGAAGACACTGATGTGTCCCAGGCCGGTCAGAGGCCCGGCGGCCGGTCGACCGGCCGGGAACACAAGACTGAAAAATTCGCCTCTTCTTCTAATTTCTTCCTTAATTTCGAGATACCTATATATACCCCCCCTTATTATTTTGTAAGCAGTTTTTTACATTCTCCTTAGCACGAAACCCTAGAAATTTGTAACCTAAATTAATCCCTAATTACTCTCCTAATATTTCCCTAATCTAGTTTAGTTTCTCATTTCAAGTTGTTGAATCTAGTCTTTCATTTCATTTTTTGGGGTTTGTATTGAAGACTTGGGTGAAGACATTCCCCCATATTCATCAATATAAGTTTTGTTTGGTATTAAATTTCTCATCTTTTTTATTGTTTATGCAATTAATTTCCATTTCTAGTTTATAGTTCATCTTTTGATTGTTATCTTTATTCTTCTCATAGCATAATGTTGATTGAACTCCCCCTTCCCTTTAGTGCTTTGATTCCCTTTGCCATGTGTGAGTAGATTATCCTCTAGGGTTTAGGGGGAGCCTAAGGGTGGATCATGTGGGGTATTAGGTTGGTTAATTAGTAAGTTTGTGGTAAATGATTTGGGTATTGCCCATATGAACACCAAGTGTTTGATGAAATGGGTGAACGAAAGTTGCCTTTTCATCAAACATGGTTTGATCTTCTCTTAAGCGACGGTGGTAGAGACGATTAGACTAAGTGTTCATATGGGTGATTTGAGACAAATGCGATAGCTTTGTTGATGATTATCGATTGTTGAGACATTAGCAATCGATTTTACTCGAATTATTTACCCCTTTGCTAGCTACCCGACTAACCCATTAATCCCCCTAAGGTGAACCCTTCACCCTAGCCTTTCCCCTAATTGTTTTCATCTTTATTACTTAGCAATTGCTTGTTTTTCCTAGTTTTTAGTTAACTTTCCAATCCGTCATATTTTAGGCTAGAATAGGATTCAATCGAACTAGTAGTTGACCCCACCATCCTCGTGGATTTCGACCCCTTTATACTACTTTTATTGGGTTATTTTTGATGTTTGTTCTGACGACGAACCGATCATCAACGCATAACAACTCCTTTACAACCATTAATATAACCATTAACATCGCACTAAAATGATATAGAAGTATCAGAACTAACTCATCTAATAAGATGAACTCGGGTTAAAGAAACGACCGTCGTATCGAATCGAAGCAAAACAAATCCTCAAACAGTTTACACACGCTACAATAAATAGTGTTCTCAAATGATTTCCGAATGACACCATAACGATCCATCTTGACACCTAGATCAACCGATGCCAACACGACTCAAACCCGTTTTCTTATTCAATTACTTTACTATGGGGTTTTATACTATAAATTCTTTTATCATATTACGACAATAAAGTCAATCAATCAAGAAAGTGAACAAGGGTTATAAGATGAATACCTTAATAGCTTAGATGGTACGACTTTTGCTACAGAGAATAAGAAGAAGAAGTCGGCGACGAGAAAGGTGATGTGGGGTTTGACGCTTGAATAGGATGAAAGCTTAAGTCGGCTAATGAAATGAGTTAGGATGACTATGAGGTCATTTGGGTTTTATAGCCAACTTAGGTCGGTTTAAGTTATTATTATTATTTTATATATATATATATATATATATATATATAGAGCAAAGATCAATTGAGTCCACCCCATTCCTTAGAGTCCTGGAGTCCTTTTTAGGGCCATTGGATATGGGGATATGGATGGCTAAGATTGATACTCCAAAATTATGATTAATATCACCTTCTCTCTAGTTTTCATTAATTAATCACTAAACCTCACTAATTCACTATAAAAGATTTTCCTCACAATCACTTCTCTCTCATCTCACATAATATTCCTACTCCCATCTCTCTAAAACTCAAATAAATCAAAAATCCCAATTAATTCATTCATCCTCCATTCTCACACAACATCACACAACCACCACTACCCACCGACACCACCCAAATAAATCACTCCCCACGACCACCCTCGACGCTCACCGCCTCTTATCCACCACATCAACCACCCACCACCTACCACATAACTCCTACCCACCTACAACCACCAAAAAAATTAAATCTGAAAAAACCCATCACCAAACAAAAAAAAGCAGATCTGAAAACTACCACCTCAAACCACCGCACCCGACCACCTTTTTCGCTGCCTCCTCTCTGACCCACCACCGGCCTCCTCTTCTTCCCTCCAGCCGCCACTCTGCGACCTCCCTCCTCACCGGACAGCAGCACCAACAACACCACCGGCCTCCTCCCTCCTTCTTTCCTCCATCTTCTTCTCATTTTTTCTCCTTCTTTCCTCCATCTTCTTCTCCTTCTTTCCTCCACTCTGTCGTTATTGTTGTTGTCTTTTCTTCTTTTTTTTCTTTTTCTCTTCCCCTTTTAGTTCCTGTGTCATTGTCTTTGTTTTCCCTTTTCTTTTTCTTTTTTCTTTTTTTCCCTTCTACCCAATATGTATGTGTATGTGTATGTTTCTGTGTATGTGTATGTGTATGTATGTGTATGTATGTGTATGTATTTTTTTTTCTTCTTCTTTTACTCAGATTTGAAAAAGGTGTGTCGATGTATGTGCCCCGAGTAAAGTCACATATATTAAAGTAACACATATTCTATTTTAAAGTCACACGTATCTTTTATAAGAGTAACAACATTCTCTATTAAAGTTACACGCTTTATTTATAAAAGTCACATATATCGTATATTAAAGTAACACATTTTTTTATTAAAGTTACATAATATTTGTATAAAAATGACCTTAAAAGTTACACTTCTTGGTGTTAGATCTTGGTTTTCTTGTTGGTTTTGTTTGTTTTTCTTTTATTTTTTTTCAGATTTAAAAAAAATGTGTCAAATGTTGACGTCTATTAAAGTAACATATATTATCTATTAAAGTAACACATATTATCTATTAAAGTAACACAAATTCTTTATTAAAGTCACATATATCGTTTATTAAAGTAACACTAATTATTAATTCTAGATCTGAAAAAAAGGTGTCAAGTAATAATGACTTCTATTAAAGTAACACAAATTCTCTATTAAAGTTACACATTTTATTTATTAAAGTCACATATATCGTCTATTAAAGTTACACATTTTATTTATTAAAGTCACATATATCGTCTATTAAAGTTACACATTTTATTTATTAAAGTCACATATATCGTCTATTAAAGTTACACATTTTATTTATTAAAGTCACATATATCGTCTATTAAAGTTACACATTTTATTTATTAAAGTCACATATATCTTATATTAAAGTAACACACATTATTTATTAAAGTAACACAAAATGACCTTAAAAGTTACACTTGTTGATGTCAGATATGTTTCTTTTTTTAGTTTTTACTCTTGTTTTCAAATTTTTTTTCTAGATCTACCTTTTCCTAGATCTACCTTGCTTTTTACATAGTTTTTACTACAGTTACACTCATAGAGGACTACAGTTACACTCATAGAGGACTACAGTTACACTCATTCAGGACTACAGTTACACTCATTCAGGACTACAGTTACACTCATTCAAGACTACAGTTACACTCATAGAGGACTAAAGTAACACTTATAAATTTGTAGTAAATTACGTAGATTCAACATGCAATAAAATTCAAAAAATTCCACTCAAAATGACCTTAAATTACTAAAGTTACACTCGTAAAATATTAGAGTTACACTCGTAAATCATCAAAGTTACACTTGTAAAATGTAAAAATTATATAAATTCAAATTTTTATGTACAAAACCGTCTTAAAAAAAATTAAAGTTACACTCCTAAAATGTTAGAATTATACTCGTAAAATGTAAAAAATTATATAAATTTAAATTTATAAGTAATAAACCGTCTTAAAAAAATATTAAAGTTACACTCGAAAATCATCCAAGTTACACTCGTAAAATGTCAAAATTATATAAATTCAAATTTTTATACAAAACCGTCTAAAAAATATTAAAGTTACACTCGAAAATCAGCAAAGTTACACTCGTAGAATGTTAAAAGTATATATATTCAAATTATTATATCAAAACCGTCTTTAAAATTTAAAGTTACGCTCGAAAATATTAGAGTTACACTTGAAAAGTATTAAAGTTACACTCGTAAGGTGTTAAAATTGTTTAAATTCAAATTTTTGTATACAAACCGCCTTAAAGACTTAAAGTTACACTCTAAAACATTAGAGTTACACTCGCAAGCATCAAAGTTACACTCATAAATCTCAGCAACTAAAAAGTGCTTAAAAGTGCTTAAAAGTGTTTAAAAAGTGATTAATGTAAAGCTAGAGAGAGAAAGTAATTAATTAGTGCATAGGTAATTAATTAGTGATAAGTGTATTTTTTAATCTCCCAAATCTCAGCCATCCTTCTCTCTCATCCAATGGCTAGGATGAGGACTCAAGGACTCTAAGAAAATGGTGGACTCAATTGAACTAAGCTCTATATATATATATATATATATATTTATCATTACATACATATGATTAGGTTGTAATAGCCTCATATTTTAAATAATATACTACCATTATAACAACTTTTAATGATCTTTTCATAAATTTTATAATTAAAAGAACTTCCAAAAATATACGGGGTATTACAATTAGTCTTCACTCAATCACAATATAAACTTATAATGAACCAAACAAAAATAATCAATCAACGGAATATCAAACTTCCCCTTAGATAACAAATGTAAGGGCCTAAGGGGTCTATATTTTTGCTGATACTCTTATCATTTATCAAGAGATACCGTCTTTAATAAGTAAATCTCCCTTGTGACAGATATATCCTCACAAGTAGAGCTGACAAGTATGACCTGACCCGAGCTATCCCGACCCGATAGAAACCAAGAATTTCGCAAACTGAAGTCGACCTGACCCGTCCCGACTCCACACGACCGAAACCGGAACCCGACACAACCGAAACCGGAACTGACCCGAGATTGACTAGATTAAATTGCTGACCCGACAATTATTAAGCTTAATATTTGATCAAAATGAAAGTGATTGAGTGTTTAGATTAATACGATTGACCTAATAATGAAGTAATAAACCCGCTAATCGTTAAAAATCTAAACTAAAAGGTGAAAAAGTGAACTAATATGATAGGTTAATCACACCCGACTAAAACCCACCCTGATACATCATTTGACCCAAAATAACTCAACCCAATAATAACCTGACACAAACCCGTCTTGACCCAAAAATATAACCCGACCCGACCGATCGACTCGATTGCCACCACTATCACACAAGCTTGTAATGAGAATTGAGAAGTTGTGTTAATACCGAAACGTCTCTTTTTTTTTGGAAGTTTTGCAGCAAACTTCAGATTCTTCTCACCAAACTTGAGTCACTCCCAACTTCTCTATCTCCACATAAAACCAACCCTTTCTAACTCTCAATCATCATATCTTTCTCTCAAAGTTTAGAAATGTATTAAAAAAAAACCCCATTTTTAAATTACATGTCACAACTCACACTCATCAACATCCTCTTCAAAGCAAATTGGATTCTTTTGTTGATGGGTTTTGCAATTCACTTGTAGCTTTCAATTGGGTATCTCTCCAATTTGTCGATTTCTCTCCTCAAATGACGTTTTGGGTTTCTTCATTTACCTGTTTCTGGTAATTGGTTTTCTTTATTTGATGTTTTCAATAGAAAGATTAAGTCTTTTATTAGTTTTAGACTGATTCAGTTAATTCATTTGATTAGGGTTTTGATTTGTTGGGTTTTTGATTTTTTAAATTGATTGGTTGACCAATTTGTGGTTTAGTGTAATTGAAGCTTTAGAAAGCTGCATTATTGTATCAAAGAATTGGTTTTTTTTTGCCTTCATAGAAGGTTTGGACTGTTAATGAGGTTGATTTAGTAAGGTTTTCGCGGTCGTTAGTTGTTCGAAACACATGGAATTTTGTTGATTGAGATGGTGGACTTTATGAAAGTTATATGGCATAGGAGATTGACATTTAGAATTGAAGAAAGATTGAGTATTAGCATTGTTGAATTCGGATAGCGAATCTCGTTGTTGAAATGGATTTGTGGGTGGTGGCAGCTGCTGCTGGTGCTGGATATTTAGCTAAGCATTGGCAGAACATTTTTAGGGAAAAAGAAGGTGCATTAGGTTTTTCTATAGGAAGTTCCTTCCTTGATGGGCCTCAATCTCCGTCGTTGATTGACATTTTACGTGAAAGGACCAATCCGCTGAAAGAGTTAGCGCGGAATGGATCGGACATTGGAAAGGGTGACCTATCGGGTGAATTATTTGTCGAAACATCGAGGAGAGGTAGGGAAGCGACTTGCTCTAGTGCCCTTAATCATGGACGAGAAGTTGGAGTACACGATGAGGGAAGTGTGCCTTCTCAGTATTTTGAATGGAATAGGGGTGAGTTTGAACTAGATGTTAATATGAGTAACATACCTGAGGATAGCACTTGGAAAATGGGGGGTTCACTTGCTTCTAGAAGAAGCGGGAAAGCTAAGAGAAGCAGACGACTTCATTTGCCGTTTATAAAGCCGCGTACTTCTTTAGACAGTTGTCTTATGGCTCAAATGCATAGGGAACATACTGAATTGGAGGAATATCTTCTAACTCCACTTTCATCACCCTGTACACCAGCTTTGAGACCATTTCTTGTCAGTGATGGAAAACGATTAATTAGTAAAGCCAGGGGTGAATTCAGGAGCGGTTTATACAAGGAAGTTCACTCGAAGTCAAATAATGAAGTTGTTGGGGTTCCTCATCTGGCTGAAGTTAGCACCGTGGATTATTCTAAGCAGAAGTTCAGCATTAAGAACCAAATGGAAAGATCGCACTTTAGGAGCAAACTCATGCAGGTTGATCCACAAGCAGGTACTGTCACTTTAACTCAGTAATTTATCGGTTAAAGTCA
Organism: Heliosperma pusillum; assembly: GCA_022085475.1. NCBI lineage: Eukaryota > Viridiplantae > Streptophyta > Magnoliopsida > Caryophyllales > Caryophyllaceae > Heliosperma > Heliosperma pusillum. Next base: position 17,132 of record JAIUZE010000749.1, read on the forward strand.
GGCTGAAGTTTTTTGCTTGGAAAAATATAGAAATGGTTTCTGTAAGTATGGCATTGGCTGGGCTGATTCGTATACCACTTTCCTGAACCTGCAAGGATGTCTGGTTTAGTCTTTGAAACTTGAAAGGGGGTTTATAAAACATTGTTTTTCTTAATTTTTGCATGACTTCCGAAATTGAGATTATAGTTGATATTCGTGACTATGAAGATTTTTGAACTTGCCTAAAAATTAATTGGTGTAAACAGCCTTGGAACTAATCCCACTTATACCCCCAACTTCTCCACATATACCATGTGTGTGTGTGGATCTCTTCTAGCTGCTAATTTGTTGCCGTTACATTATAAATATGCTGCTACCGTTCATGTTTGAGTGTTGGTGTTTCATCTAGAAAAGTTTCCTCAATGGTAGAAATTTATTTGTAGCGGTCAAACACCACCATTGCCACGTTGTCTCAAAGTGGACATTTTGCTAGTCAAGGGAAAGAATGGAATGTTTAAAGGCCTAATGCACTCAATGACTATCTTTTACGGAGTATTTTTCTTTGTACTGTCTCAAGGAGTAAAACTGTCTTTGTCGAGGTTTATCGTAAAAAAAAAATTGCTGGAGAAATTAGGTGAACTGCTACTATGGCTTTACATGATTCGCATACTTTAGTTTAACTAGCCTGACGATGAAATTGAGTTGCTACTCTGCCCGAACTTGGATCCTGGTTCCTCTAGGAATGAGGCTCTAGATTGTTTGTTATGTTCTAGTCAATGCTATACACTGAAGCTTAGATAGCTCAATGGAAAAAAAGTTACTTCTATCAATTTTGTGTTTTGAGCATAATGCCTTCCGGTTCTGAAGTGATAGGTGTTAATTCTGTCAGGAATCTCAAGTGGGCAAGCCCTTTTCTGTCTTGGGATCTCAATTGGCATACTATCTACTATAATAGCTAATAAGGCTGAATTGGAGAAGTTGAAGGAGAGCCTAAAGCAAAGTGAACATTTAGTCGAAGATCTTCAAGATGAGCTAGAGATGAAGGATTCATTAACTGTAAAAGAGCTTGTCAATGACGATGATTCACAGGATATACATGGTATATTAAGTGGTAACGAGCATTTGGATGTCTTTTCCAACCAAGCAGATATGAATGTGCTGGTGCAATTTGCTGATGAAGAATCATTGTGTCTGAAGAAAGACAGTTCTTCAGATAATTTAATCAGTAATATTGAAGCAGAGCTTGAAGCTGAGCTGGAAAGACTCGAGCTGAGCATGAAAGGATCAACTCTTCCAGGAGAGGTAAAGCTGTTTATTTAAAACTCTGCCAGTAGTTACTTGGAATGACATTTGATAGAATGATAAGCTTGATCTGCTCGGCCCATTTAGTGCAGCAATTGGTTTTGACTTTTGAGATGCCATATTGAGATGAAATACTTGACATGAACAATATGTAGTTAACCGAAGATGTCTTAGTCTAGTGGTTAAGGCGGAGGTATTGTGGCTTATAGATCCTAGGTTCGAATCCCCCCTCCCTTCTATTGTAATGCGACTAAGTGCGCGCTTCGTTAAACCAAAAAAATATATATGTAGTTAAGATTTGGGATCGATATGGCCAAACAGAAAAAAAAATCAGGGTTTTTTTGGCCTCTTAGTTGGAGTTTGTATATAAGGCCTTAAGAACCCATCCCTGTCAGGTTCTTTCACAAACGGGTTTTCAAAAAACATTGCTGCTTATTTAGGCTTGAGTGTAGATGCACGATAGGATTAAAACTTAAATTTAGCCTTGATCTCTAAATCGATTGTTGCGGCCTCATCTCAGCTGTTGCGGCATAAAAATGCGCTGAAACCTTAAAAATGTGATAACATTTACGTATTTACCTTTAAAACCTTATAGCCCTGTCGAGACACACTGTTCCAGCCCAAGTTTAATGCCATGTGTTTCACATAATCACTTTGAAAGAAGGTACTTAAGGATGAAGCCTATATTGTTTTCTGTCGTTTCTGATCTATTATCTTTTCCCCTTTCTGAGCACTACCTTCGTCCATGCCAAAATAATTTTATCTCTTTAAGTTTATCATACACATAAAATATTTATTACAATTTCTTAGAAATTATGAAATTTCAGTATCTTAGGTGTTGTGTTGCTAATGTAGTTTCCAATGTCAATGTAGTTGAACGAAGAATTTGACGAGGACATGATTGCCAATTTGGTGTCTGGAGAACTACAGGCTGATGCTGTTCATAGGAGATCGAGCTCTGAAACTACGCTCAGTCGAAGCTCACACAGCAGCCCGACTCCTCATTCCACAAAGGATGGCGTCTCACCTCGGGAATTGAGCTTGCGCTTGCATGAGGTTATTCAGTCGCGATTAGAAAAGCATGTGATGGAGCTTGAAGCCGAACTAGCAACAAGCCAAAACCATATAGAACGCCTGATTTCTGAGAGAGCTACCTATTGGAAAGACGTTCTGGATAGTGGGCCTACGTCATCCAGGTGCAGTCCACGGGTTGTAGAAACTCGTCAGCCTCGTGGCCCGGCTCCACAACCTCTCATTATGAATTTGTCGGGGGACGCTCTTGATGCGTACAATGAAGCGTTTGAGGAACTCGACAAGCTAAAACAAACAGAAGACAAGGAAACCCTTGTACAGAGTGATGAACTAACTGGGTTTAGTGAAAGAAGCAAATCATGGCTTGCTGGAAAACAAGAGGAAGCGGTACCTATAAGTATAACAGGGATACCTTCAAGTGAAGATAGTCCAAACGACAATTACGACAGTGATGAGGATGAGGATGATGATATGTTGCTGATTAAACAGATTGTTGAGAAAGCTAGGCAAGGCTCTCCAGCTATTATGAGGGCTCAGAAGGCTATGGTGTCACTAAATAGAGATCACTAGAAATCCAGAAATTTTGTGCAAAACTGTAAAAAGATGACTGAACACTTTCAAGTACTTCTAATAGATTAATTGATTCTAATTATCCCCTTTTTCTCAGGTTCATGATTTTCCAGTGTCAAAAAGCTATTAAACAGATTGACTACGTCTCTACTAGTGCATAGAAGTACCGAACCATTAAACCCGATTGGGTCAGAACTCGGTATCATTTGTCAACCGGTTATGGCTTTAATTGACTGATGATCAGCCAATAAGTTTGTTTAATATTGGGCCAAATATGATCAAACTAGTGTCAACCTTATCTGATTCTGATAGTTACCTGAACCGAACAGCTAGACACGTTATGCGATCTAATCATATATGAGTATATGACATACTATTCCGAATCTAACCCAGGTCGAAAGACAATATTGACCAAGCAAAACCCAAATGGATACAATCCGACCTGCCTTGGCTCGGCCTAAATCAGTCCAAGTGATCAAGGGCATCACAACTGTTGGTTATTGTTCAAATTTTGATCAAACTCAAAATCCAATTTTGTTGAATTGTTGGTATAACCTAATCCGATAGTGATCCGCAGTAAAACATCTTGCCATCTCAATAGCGATGCAAACCTATGAAGGCCTTACTGAAACCAAACTCCACCCAAAGGTATTAACCTGACAAAACCCAAACATCAGTATAATCTGAACAGTCTCAATCCGACCCAAAATTAATCCACAAATTCTCATTTCAGACGGAAGTACTGTATCCTTAAGACGGGTTAAATAATAACCCATTTATATAGATAGGAGTAACCCACAAACATCTTATCATTCCCTACTTACCCCGTTTTAATTTAAGATAGATGTATATCCGTCTTAAGAGAGACTTATTGAAATTAACCCGAGTGACCTTGATGACCGGTTAAAAACATTTCCGATGTTAAATTCCTTAACAAATTTATCCCGTGTCTAGCAAAACTGTCGGATCTCACCCAAATTCACTCTTTGAAACCCAAATTATAACCCAGAACTCCTAACATCTCCTTATTTGATCAAATTCCATCATAAAAACTCCAAAAGTTTCAATCTTTCGATCTAAAAATGGACAGAAATAAAAAACCCACAAGCATAATTGACACATTAGGTGAGGAAATAATCAGAATCATAACCCCAGTTTCAATTTGCATGTTTTTGGTTGTTTTATTAGTCTTAACCCTAAATTCTGACCCTTCATCTTCATCTGGGTCAAATTCAATCATCACAATAGCTAATTTAGCTTATGATGAAACCTCATCTGATTCAATTTGGGATAAATTTGAGGGTGCCCTTTTAAATTCTCTTGTATTTGTAGTTGTTGTAACAATTATTACCTTTTTTTTGGTATTTTTATTCTATATTAGATGCACTGGTTTCTTGAAATATTACATGGGTTTTTCTGCTTTTATGGTGTTAGGGTTTATGGGTGGTCAAGTTGCAATTTTGTTGATTGAAAAGTTGAGTTTACCTCTTGATCCTTTGACATTTATGTTACTGTTGTTTAATTTCTCTGTTGTGGGTGTTTTAGCTGTGTTTTCGTCGAAAATGGCGATTTTAATTACTCAAGGTTATTTGGTAGTTATTGGGGTGTTGGTTGCTTATTGGTTTACTATGTTACCTGAATGGACTACTTGGGTGCTTTTAGTTGCTATGTCTTTGTATGATTTGGCTGCTGTTTTGTTGCCTGTTGGACCGCTTCGATTGTTGGTTGAGCTTGCTATATCTAGGGATGAGGATATACCGGCATTGGTTTATGAAGCGCGTCCTGTTATTGTTGATGAGTCTAATGTTTCGAGTGAGAGGAGGTTATGGAGAGATAGAAGAGATGGTAATGGTGAGGGTCATAGGGTGAATGTCGAAATGAGTACTGATCAACGAAGACTGTCGTCTGTTGAGAGTGGAGCTGATGCTGAAGAGAATCACGTGGGGAGTAATGGTGATCAGGAGGTTGATATGCCATTGCTTGAGAATCGTGTGAATGTTGGGCAAGCGGTGGTTTCAGATGATGGTATGGGGTTTGAAGGGATTGGTCTAGGATCGTCCGGTGCAGTGAAGCTAGGGCTAGGGGATTTCATCTTCTATAGTGTTTTGGTTGGAAGGGCAGCGATGTATGATTTTATGACAGTGTATGCCTGCTATTTAGCTATAATAGCGGGTCTTGGGATAACGTTAATGTTATTGGCCTTTTATCAGAAAGCTTTGCCTGCACTGCCTGTGTCCGTCATGCTTGGGGTGCTTTTCTATGTCTTGACTCGGACATTACTTGAAGTGTTTATTGTGCAGTGCTCAATAAATCTTATCATGTTCTAGTACTAGATGGAGTATCATTTTTGTGCATCGTTACTTGTATTAACTGTATATTGTACGAGTGTCATTAACTTGTATTCCGTATTTTGGTTTTGCTATGGACGTTAAGTGAAACCAGAAGCTTGTAAGTGCTCACTTGTTAGTTTCAAACAACAAATGTATTTTTATTTTAGTTTCTAGGATTATGCAAATTGATGGCATTGCTTAATGTTTCATTCAAGTGTATATTAATAAGATTTTCTTGCGTTCCGCTTTGTTTAATCCCTATCAATTGTTGCATCATTGGTCTGTCCGTACCCGAAAGATAAATGGCAGCTACAGTGTGGTGAACTGTCAGTTTTGTGAAAGCCAGGACGAGGTCTTTTACTGTGGTTTGAGAAGAAAGGTTCGACCTTTATGTTATTAGCTTCGGCCACCCCACTGCAAGCAACCTCGTGCTGACGACCTTAGATTCGTCTAGTACCTCTAGAGAGTAATTTTATCTCGCATTTGGTGGCAAGGCTGATGGAGGAGCCTGGAGAACAAGGTTTAAGATTTTTCGTTATAAATATGCGATTGCTGATTAATTAGAATGCCTGACGAGGTAACTATTTGGTGATAAATGTAAAATCGGTCCCGACGAGATAACTATTTGGTGATAAATGTAAGATCGGTTTTCTAATGCGTGCCCTACTGGCACACAATAAGAAGAAGCTAAATAGAGAAAGATTGGAAGATTGCAGATCTCTCTACTTGGCATATCAACGTTCGTCATTACTCCATAGGGCACACGTTAGGAAACCGGCTAAGATTTTATCTTACTGAAGCTCATTATTTACGTTATGACTTGGTCAGAGATTAGATTTTGCTGTTGAAGATTCAGCACGACATGAAATATATTGCTGTTTGACAGAGTCTTACACTCTTACTTCCATCCGTACGACAATTTGTCTCCGTATATCAGCAATGACAAACTATGGCTAAAAAGTAAAGACTGAATTGAACTTGGTCCTTGATGAATAAAAGGTCAGGCATTTCACAAATTGTCATCTTGCGACGGGTCGACCCGTCACAAGCAAGACTTATTACAAGCATTTTCCACAAATGTACGGAGTAAATTTTCTTGGGTAGGGTGACGATACAGTTTTATTTAATGTCATTCGAATAGAAGTTAATTATATAAGTATCTTATTATTTACACTCTCACAATCTGAGTGACATTAGTAAAAAAGTAGTGAATTACCAATACCCATTTTCTAAGACGATAGTCTTCGTTTTAATAGAAGAATAGATCCCAATAGGCATCACATATTAAGGATAGTTGTCTAGATAATTGCAAAACATAGTTTTATTATCATCGAATGGTAATATTTAGATGCTTTTAATACTGAATCGAATATTATACTTTAAGCTAGACATGCTGATTTGTTTTATGATGGGTAGAGTGATCAAAGGATTCATCATGAATTCATGATCCCATAAACACATGGCAGATTGTTGTGCAAAGTGCAATCAATTGAAACATGTAAATATTCAATCAATTGGAGCTTTATAAGTGACGGTGGTCATTGAAATTGAACTTAAGCTATAATTACATGAAGATAAAGTGTGGAGGCATTAGCAAGCACATATTGACCCATGACAACTACAGTAAGTCTTATTGAAGTCGGGTATATCCGTTTTCGATGAAGGCAGGTCAAATTCCCTCTCACAAGGAGACAAGTGGAGAACTAAATGGATCCGCACTTATTCTCCCACTTGCCTCCTTATAAGAGGGGATTCGACCCGTATTCATTGAAAACGAATATACACCGTTTTCAATGAGAATTTGTGTAACAACGTAGACGCGTTATCTGTTTAACACCAACATTTGTCACAATCATCTGCTATTACTAATTGGATTGTACAGTAACATCTATTCGAAACATCATAGAAATTTCCATAATTAGACTATAATATATTACTCCAATATTTACAGTATATCTCATGGTGTGCTTTTCATGGTTGGATGATTATTTATCTCTCTTGTACCATCATACAACATTTATTAGTACTTATATTATGAAGTTGGTAAGGATGATTTTGGACTCTTGGTAGCTGTCCAAGTGTCTTAAAGTGAGTTCACTATTTAGTCATCTAAAAATTTATGCAAAATAATGTTAGAATTCTAGTCAAATTATTTCTGTACGGACCTTAAAACGTACTCTGCTCATAGTCATAGGTGCTTTTGTTTGCGACCTAGCAATCGTGTCAAACGGAACGGGTGCAGTTACTTAACAACCTTATCATCCAAAAAAACACGCTCTGTTCATGTTCAAAATTAACGTTTGAGATAAAAGAAACAAAAATTTAAAAATATTGGTATTTTGGTAGCGCGGGCGCTATTGGAATAGCGAACTGTTGGATGTACATATCTACTCGGCCTATTTTCATTGAGAGAAAAGAGAATTCACGTCACAATTTTAAAGAGGTTTCATTCCAAAACTAACCGACAATGTTGGAGTAGTAGGGTACTCGTACTTTGTCCGTGGAAAAACTACCCAAATGTTGGAGTAGCTATAGCTATTCTCCTTTTTTTTTTTTTGCAGTAGCCATGGAAAACTACAAGGAAGAAAAAGATATGAATGGGAAAAGGGGCTGAGAACTAACAAGGAACTTGACCACACGTCCACACCATATAATCATTTTGCAGTGGAGTAGTGGTAACTGGCAAGTATACTGATTACTTCATCTTAGGTCTTAGTTCAAACCTCTAAACAATTTCGGGTTCGGGTACTGAAAATGCAACAGTGTTAAAGTTTTATGAGGAAGACCTTTACCGCCCTAGTGATCCTACTTGGCTCAAATCCGGACTAAACCGGATGGTATATAACAACAACACGATGCCCATGCTCTTAAAAGAATTTGCTACTATAAATCTTAGTTCATAGAAGAACTTCCATCCTCACCTCTTCTTTAGCTTAGGACCTTTATTTTTTCCTGCAAACTTTGCCCTTATGAAATAACCTTTCATCAATGGCAGTGGGAGCTGTTCATCGATCAATGGGAGTCTGTCTGCCCTTTCGAGTTTCGACTTTGGCTGATTTTCATGTACAAACACATCCATATAACCAACAATTCCATTTTGTCTATATATATATGCATCAGAATGTGAAGGTTTACACATTTCCATTCAGAGTTTATTCACGAAAATTACACGGTAATGTTTGTTCAACCCCGAAACACATGAGTGGAATAAAGGACATACAATGGCAACCTTCTTAAACACAAGAGAAAAAAAGAAACTAAACAAATCTATAATTAAATCAAACAATGGCATCACCTCCACGTTTCTTCTCTCTCGCTCTCGCGCTCTAATTATATCTCCTGCCCCGCGAGTAATGCACAGATTTTGGGGACCCTTCAAAGAAATCTTGGAGAAGAGTCTCTAACTCATCGGAATCATACTTAACATACTTCTCTATATCATACTTGTTGTGCCTTCCAATGAAGCTCTGGTATGCTAATATGACTTTTTGCGAGATGGAAATCCTAAGCTCCTCCTTGAGCTGCTCATCCCGGATAACCCAGCCTGTTTGGTTCCTGTAAACTTCCTCGAATGCAACACTGAAGATCCGAATCTTCTCCTTGAGAAAATTCTTAACTCCTGAACCTGACCCAGATGGAATCCCATCATCCCTAAGTGAAGCCACAACCGAGCTCCAAGTAGTCCTCACGTAGCTAGTCGCGTGCTGTTGGTAACTCACTATCTGGGTTCGGATCCAGTCATCCCCGATTATACTTCTTAGTTCTGAGCCCATTACCTTGTGTTGAATATAATGCAAGTTGTTCATCATAAAAACATTTTGAAGGGCAACATCCTTGTATAAATGGGATTTCTTTTCAAGGTTGGATTTCAACTTATCTCCGAGGGATCGTAGGTGGGACCCTAACAAGCTGTCTTTTGGAATGATCGCGGGTTCGTCACCCTTTTCCTGAACTAGGATGTCAAGGGTTTTGAAGTAGTCGGGTAAATAGATTGTAATGTAGTTCATAACCCAACTGGTTAGAGGATGGACCCCTCCTCCCGGGAATGGGTCTACAGACGGGTCAGATAGAATGACATTCCCAAATCCCAAGAAAGTTGCTTTCGCAGAATCTCCCATTCTCTCCATGACCTCCTGAAACTCGGCCCTAACAAACGAACCATCCTCTTCGGAAAAGAGGGCATCGATCTGCTCACGTACGTCTGCTAGAGCCTCGTACATATCGAGGAGGCTAAAGAGTTTCTCGGGGGTGTGAGGCCCGAGAGACATGGCATGGCCGAAGATTAAGAGACACGACATGGAGGACTTTGCTGTGTTAACAAAGCAAAGGGAATCATTCGGCCCTGACTCTGACTCCCCAAAGATCTGACTGCAGAGCCGTTTCTCAGCTATTAGATAGACATCAACCGCGGTTTTGATCACTTGATTCCATGTCTTGATCTTCGAGTCCAAAATGGTCCATTCCATTTTCAGAAGCTCGTCAATGCTATTTTTCTCCATTCCGAGCCCAACTAAGCAATCTTCCAATACTTCCTTTTGTGTTTTTGTATATGCTGCACAAAATTCCTGATCATAGTTTGCAGCAAACATGGTCCTCTTGACCAGTTTCAAAAATGGCATCACTTCCGGTTCCACCAAATCAAAGACAATCGAGCTAGCTTCTTCGTCAGGAGTAGCATCATCGCCTTCTGACCCGTCACTCTCAGCTCTAAAGGGTTCATAAGACTGCCTTTTTTGACCAAGAATATACACTAATTCCTCTTCCAACCTAGCCATAGCAATCTGCAACACATCCTCAGCTAGGGAAACACTCTCCTTAACCTCATTTTCCTCGGAATACATTCCCCTCAATCGCTCCACCAAACCCGACACTTCCTGAACCGCTTCTATGTACTCATCCCACACTTCAGAACCCGATTCACAAATCATAGCATTATTAGATTCCCAACCCATGATAACCTCCTTAACATTGCTCAATTTCTCCTTCACCTCATTAAATTCATCCTCTTTACTCGATTTTTCGACAGATTCACTAGTTTCACTCTCAAGGGATAGATTCTTAGACAATTTTGTATCAATATCTAATAAAATTCTCCTCATTTCATCAGTAAGACTTTCATTAGCCTCCAATTCTTTCAAAAGATTATGAGCTGCTATCAAACTCTCTCTTCTCATGGGTGCTGTTGGAAACATCCTAATATCTCCCATTTTACTCAATATAATTAAGCAAAAGCTCAAACTTTTTCAATTAAATTACAAAATACCAAGAAAATTATTAAATTACCAAAAAAGATGCACAAAGTTTTGATCTTTTTGGTCAACAAGTCAACAAATAGATGAAGTATAAATTATAAACATGAAATTATATGAAATCAAGCAAAAGAATTGGATGGTACCTCTCTTTTTTGCTGAAAATCAGACCCAAAAATCTGCCCTTTTGAAAAGTGTCAAGAAATTTGGTCAATAATCAAACATGTTGATGATTAAGAACATAAACATGATTAGCAAATATTAGCAAGATAGAAAGAGAAAAAAGAGAGCACAAAGAAACAAAAAGATAAGAAAAAAAGTATTGAATATAAACCAAAAGTATAATATTCCACTACACAAGTTGAAGACCTTGAATTAATCAAGAAATTAATTCATTAAACAACTAATAATTTAAAAAAACCCACAAAAACCCACATTGAAAATCATGACTTAAACAGCTAGGAGAGTGTTTAAACAATTAAACTATATGCCAATGTTAAAAATTAAAAATTAAAAATTAAAAATCAAATAAAAGCTGAAAAGAGTTGAAGCTGTCTACACCCAATTGACTTAATCGAGTGTCAGACCCGTTTTAAGTTAAGACGGTTTTAAACCAGAATTGGCGATCGAGTAATAATTTATAAACACTTAGAGAAGAGAGACATGGAAGAAAGTGGTTTAAAGGGGTGTGTGAGTTTTTGTAGGGAGGAAATGAATGAGAAAAACACAAGTAATTTATTTTCCACAAGTTGTGTTATACAAATTTATTTCATTTATTTTTCAACATTCTAATTTTATTTAAGTTAATCCTTAGGAAGCAACTAAGTAAGCACCCAAGCTTGACTTTTCTGGTCTCAAATGTTATGAATGGCATGGCAGGCAGCCTTAGGTCAAACTAGGGCCCTCAATAAATTTTTTTTAGATTTTTGTCTTTTAATTTCTGGTTTTTTTTGTCTAATTTTAAAATTATTTTTTTCATCATCACATTAAATTAAGAACAGATTAGCTACTCAATCTTGTTATCATATAATATTTTTGTTAGTGTTAATCAATCACTAACAACTTGTGTTTAGAATCAATTGCGAGCTTAATCGATAGGGTAAAGACGAGATCAAATCAATTGCGAGATTAATCAATAGATTGAAGACGAGATCGAATCATAGACCTTTCTAATACTTGAATTCATCCCTATTACTCCGTAATTGTCTTGAGTTATTTCTTTATTGTTCTTATCTTTATTACGGTGTTTATTTAGGAATTTAGAATCCTGTAATTCAACCTTTTTACTTGCATAGATATAGACATTCATGGACAATAAACGACTTGCTCTCATTCCTTGTGGAATTGACGCTCGAGTGGTACAATACACTGTGCACTTGCGGTATTAAAATCATCTATCATCTAACAATGTTCAAGTTAAAATAACTACAAAAACAAGTAAGCATGATGTAATAAAACGAGTTTTAAAATTTAATTGTTCTAAGGAATTAAAAAGTCCTTACGCATATAAATATATGATTAATTATTGCATGTCTCGCCTCGCTTTAGGAAAACGGTTTCCGTTTTTTGAAATCAGTTTATTAAGCAACTTCTTTATAAGATTGGAGGTGTCCGGCCCACCGTCTTATAAAACCACTTCTCTAAAGGAGCTTTTTTACGTAAACGAATGAAAAATAAAAAAATTATGTTCAAATGTATATCAAAATGGCCTCGATTTATTAATAGATATTTATTTTATTTTAGTGTCATGTTTACAAATTACAACATACAAATTTGTAAATTATGTACTGTATTAAAATTCTCAAAGTGAAGTAGATGTTTTTTTTAACGGAAATTCCTACGGTACCCCCTAAGTTTGACATTTTGCACGAAATACCCAAATTTTTTACTCGAAACATTTTTGAATTACCATAACTCGGGTTTACAAACTCGTAAAATGATTTTTTTTTTTCAAATCGTTCATCTTTCCGAGAGCTATTACTTGAAAAAAAAATAGTCGTATTTGGATTCCGTGGCTAGGAGTTTTTGTATGTCAAAGTCTTTTTTACCGAACAAACTTTGAGTAGTCATATCTCTTGGTCACGAGTTCAGAACTCGCCAATTTTTTTTTTCAAATCATAATTCTCGAAAAGATAAACAATTTGAAAAAAAATCGTCATTTTCTGAGTTTGTAAACCCGAGTTATGGCCACTCAAAGTTTTTCGAGTAAATTTGTTTGGTATTTCTGGCAAAATGTCAAACTTTGAGGTTACTGTGAGAATTTTACGTTTTGTTAAAGGAACAAAATAAAGTAGAAGTTAAGAAGCACCAAGTTGGTGCTTCTAATTCTAGTTCTCAAAATTAATTCAATCATACTTCTTACTCCGTATAGTTTAAATTAGAAATATTCGATAACTTTTATTCATTAATAAAAATTGACAATACCACAAATTAACATTGAAACTAATGTGTGTACATATAGTTTCCTCGCCCAATTCATTAAAATATCAATTCATTAATTAAAGTGAACAAAAGTTGCAATAGATTAAAGTACGAGAATTAAATAAGGCAACCGCCACAATATTGTTGATTCAAGCAAGGGCGACACAACAAGGGGCAATCGGCATTAGAGCGACATTGATGTTTAGAATTAACTTGATAGGCAGCTTGATGGCCGATGTTACAATTACACTCGCCTTGTGAACATTGTGCTAACTTTGATCCCCCGCACTCCTTTATGCATTCACTAGTTACTTTGCAACCTTCTACTCCCCATGTTGTGCCAATTGTCACACCTGCAATCATATAATAGTATGTTATAAGCTTTCAATGATAATTCAGGTCCGATCGGTTATGACATTAACACGCTTAATCATACTTCATCAATTTAATTTTTTCAATGCCAGTTAATTAAAATACTCTAGTCTCGCTAAAATATATACAATGTACTTTGGTTTGAAGGGGTTGTCAAAATTTTATTGATTTGGTTATAAGAAAACATAAAAAAATTTATTGCATGCATGATAATGTGAATTACGTTATCAAGAAAAAAAACATAGAGAAACATGATAAGAAGTGGAGGCTAACTTGATGCAAGAACCAAGATGATTAGGATTGAAGCGAATTTAATTAAGGCACCCTTCATCATTGTTTAAAAACTAAAATTACAAACAATTGATTAATTTTTTGAAAATGTTTTTTTTTTGTAGTGATTTAACGTTAAAATGTATTATGGTTAATTGGATACATACATACAATCACGCCTTTATATACATATCATATATACACTTTATCGCGGAAGTTATTGTGTGGTATTCATTTCTCTTATGGGTTACATTCATTGTACCAACGTACATGTAATTAATAAAACATCATATCCATATCTTTTGTCTTGTTTATGATTCCACATCGTATATGTATATTTCTTAAATCAAATAAACATTTCAGACGAGCTGATATATTTCTATTTCAACGCAAATTCTGATTTTTAAAGGAAATAAGTCTATTCAATCTCATGTTTCCATAACATTGAAAAAAAATAACGCATGCGTACATATTTCTTTGTAAGGAGTATTTTAATTCAAGGTAAATAAATGATTCAGACGGGGGAAGTAAGGCTTCTGGAAAGTTTAGTCAAAATAATATGATAAAGAGTATTTGGTGATAAAAGATGAACTCCAATCAAGACTCTCAGGGTTCTAACCCAACCAGCCCAAGTGATTTAGGTGAATAATAAATTAATTATGAATTCGAGAGTTAGTACTATTATGAAGAAACATAGAAAGTCTAAGTCTTTAAACACTAAGACGAGTTAACAACGATAACTTTTATATGAGTTTTATAGTTGTAGGCTAGTTAGGGGTGATAACGAGCCGAGCTCGAGCTTGCTTGTGCTCATGAAGAAAACTCGAGCTCGAGCTCACCCGAACATAAAAACAATGGTTCTCGTAATCAAGCTTTCGAGCTTTAACTCGAGATCGAGCCGAGCCCAAGTTTAACTCGAACCGATATATATTATTCTCAATTTTTTTTCTTTTGATACTTTTGATATCGAAGGTTAAATATAAAAATACTAGAAAAATCAATGACAACATTTTGTAAGGTGACATATGATCAATTACACATATGCGGGCCGCTTGCGAGCGAGCTTGACTCGTAACCACTTATGGATCAGAACACTCCATTGTAAATACGAGTTGACTCGTTCATTTAAGGGAGCAAAAATAGTAAAGTGAATTAAAATTTGACATTAACCAAAAAATATTTGTATTTTTTTTTTCACTTCAATAATTTTTTATAATTTTATTGATATAGCTAGTCTTATCATAAACCAGTACGATTACGCCCTGTTATTTTTATGGGAATTATTAGCTTGAAGTTAATTTTTATGAACTCAAATGAAAATGCAAGATTGGCAGTCATTGTAATTTGGATCATGGTAATGTACGTTTAACTAAATTTGTAAATATTTATATTTGGTATTGCGTTTGTACTTTTATAGTTTTATAGACTTGTGGATTGTTCTAGATCGGCCTCTTTTTACATACTCTATTTACGCAATTGTTTTCTTGTCATATCTCTAATATATGTGATGAATATTTAATGAAATAGAAAGAAAAGGTCGCATAATAGAGGTAGTATATATTTTGATCAATTGATATGATCATATATATTAAGGTTGTAGCCTTGTAGCTAGGACTCTTGTATTGTTTTCATCTCGTTTTTAACCTTTACCCTCTACGAATCGATTTTTATGTGCTTTTTTTTTATCTCGACTTTTGTCTATCGCCAAACAATTTTAACTCTATCGTCGAAAATCTAATAATTTTTTTAAAAGAAATCATCATCGTGACACCTCGTATATACCTCAACCATTATATATGTACCTACATAAAAGAGCAACACAAATATAAAACCTAGCAATTACGCCCATTTAGCCATCAAAGACATAAGACCACTCCCTAACAAAGCTATAAGTGGCTTAATTGTACATACATTATCTGATGCTCCCATTGATAAACCAATCACCACTGAGTGCACTACAATTCCTAATTCTAAAACCTACATTATTAACCATAATTAGATTAATTAATTAACATAATAATCGTACAAACTACAAGACAAATTGGATCAAATAAAAACTTAATTAATTAGTCTAATAAAATAGGAGTACTTATGGAAAAATAGTATGAAGATAGTTGTGTCATTCTATACGACCAACGCATGAAGACGGTCTTACCCAAAACTTACTCGAGATATAGCATCATGCACGTGGTTTTTAAAAATAAACATCATTGATCCAAAAAAAAAACTAAACAAAAATTAGCTTTAACATTTTGTTATTAGTATTACCACCGGTTTAAATCATGATAAAACCGTTTTAAATCATAATACCTTTACGTCATAAGCAAGAATAAGCTATAGTAAATGAATCCATCATCATGGGCTACAACCCATGATGAACAAATATGATCAAAACAAAAATAACAAAAATAACTGCTAAAAGTAAAAATATACTTTGTATATGAACAAATATGATCAAAACAAATAGATCTTCATATTGATTATTCTTGGACATCTTGATTAGCACATGGAGCATTCCATCATTATAAGATTAAGACTTAAGAGGCACACATTATATATATAAACAAATGAGATTAATTTGTCTTAAGGTATCATCAACATTCTAATCTAGAAATGGTCTTGAAATGAGATTAATTTGACTTAAGACTTTTATTCATTCATAAAAATTGACAATACCACAAATTAATCTTGAAACTAAATTGTGTACATATAGTTTCCCGCCCAATTCATCAAAATATCAATTCATTAATTAAAGTGAACAAAAGTTGCAATAGATTAAAGTTCGAGTATTAAATAAGGCAACCGCCACAATATTGTTGATTCAAGCAAGGGCGACACAACAAGGGGCAATCGGCATTAGAGCGACATTGATGTTTAGAATTAATTTGATAAGCAGCTTGATGGCCGATGTTACAATTACACTCGCCTTGTGAACATTGAGCTAACTTTGATCCCCCACACTCCTTTATGCATTCACTAGTTAATTTGCAACCTTCTACTCCCCATGTTGTGCCAATTGTCACACCTGCAATCATATAATAGTATGTTATAAGCTTTCAATGATAATTCAGGTCCGATCGGTTATGACATTAACACGTACGGCGAGTCTTCCTTTCTGGCTATATGTTGTGTTACCTACTATACTTAGTTGCGCGGGTTGTCTAAAATTTACACAGTACATAGTTTAACAAGATATATTACCACGCTTAATCATAGTTCATCAATTTAATTTTTTCAACGCAAATTAATTAAAATACTCTAGTCTCGCTAAAATATATACGATGTACTTTGGTTTGAAGGGGGTTGTCAAAATTTTATTGATTTGGTTATAAGAAAACATAAAAAAATTTATTGCATGCATGATAATGTGAATTACGTTATCAAGATAAAAAAACATAGAGAAACATGATAAGAAGTCGAGGCTAACATGATGGAAGAACCAAGATGATTAGGATTGAACTTAGTTTAATTAAGGCGCCCTTCGTCATTGGTAA
Source organism: Heliosperma pusillum (assembly GCA_022085475.1). Classification (NCBI taxonomy): domain Eukaryota; kingdom Viridiplantae; phylum Streptophyta; class Magnoliopsida; order Caryophyllales; family Caryophyllaceae; genus Heliosperma; species Heliosperma pusillum. Next base: position 34,151 of record JAIUZE010000749.1, read on the forward strand.
AAATCTAAAATTACAAACGTTGATTAAATATTTGAAAAAGTATTTTTTTTTGTAGTGCTTAAGTTTTTAAAATGTTTTATGATTAATTGGACACATATAATCACGCCTTTATATACACATAATATATATACACTTTATCATGCATTGAAGTTGTGTGAACACGCATTTCTCTTATAGGTTAAAATCATTGCACCAACGTACATATAATTAATAAATATCATATCCATATCTTTTGTCTAATTATAATTCCATAGTGTACATGCTTCCTAATTCGAATTAACAATTTGAACGAGAGAATTTGTTTCTATTTTAACGCAAAATCTTAAATTTGAAAGGATATAAGTCTATTAAATCTATTGGCTTTATAACCTTACAAAGAAAATAGCAACAATCGTAAATATTCCCGTTAGCTTACCATGCAGGCATGCACTATGTACTACGTACTAGAAGATACTGCCTTCTCTTCCCTAATAAAGCACCCCACACTCCTACATGCCCACACTTAAACCTGACAAATGGGTCGGTTTCGGATCGGATTAATTTTGGATTTGCTGGTCAGGTAATTTCGGGTTAAGTCATTTTCAAATCAACTATTATTAAATTATTCATGGATTTTTATGATTAAAACATAAACATTCGGGCCAGGTTATAGTGGATCGGGTCAATTCAAATTTTGGATCAAGCTCGGATTTTAAGTTCGGGTGTCAGGTCGGGTTTAGTAGAGTCAGGTCAATTTTGCCAGGTTTATCCACTTTCACCTAGTTTTCTTTTGAAAATATTTTCACTAAAACAAGTAGGGTATTTTGGCAAACTACAACCACTTTGCATACCTTCCTTAAAAATGAGTCCACAAGTAGTGATGAAAGTGGGTCGTGGCGGGCCAGGCCTTGTAATGGCCCATCATGTAAGGTTAAGCAAATCGCAAGGCCCAGACACAGAAAGGTGGGCTTTGTGCTCTGTCAGTGAAATGGAAATGGACGCCGCAGACCGTGTCGTGCCTTGCATGGACTTTCCTACGTAAATCCTCCACATTAGCCATACTTGTTCATATTTTGAGCGTGTCGTGCCGTGCAAAGTCCTTTTTATGAAACATAGGTCCAGGACTCCAAGTACGGCCCACGGTCTATAGCGTTATGTGCCGTGCTAAGTTGTGCCAACCACTTGTTGTGCTAAAATGAGCTATGGGACGTGTTAGCCAAACAGCCCACGTGCCCACATTCATCTTTACCCAAAAATAAATGTTACTTTTCAAATGAAGGAGAGGGAGTGATAACAAACTCCCATATGAACTTTATGTTATGCCTATGTAAAGCAATAGTTCGTTAAATAACACGGTAAAAATTGCAACCAAAAATTCAACACTAACCAAAATATTGCTGTTTATTCTTATTACATTCTATTTACTTATCTGGATGACAGATAAAATAGTTAGCAAGAAAATGTGTTTTGAGACATTTAATTACCTTTTCCTCTTCATTTTTGTCACATTTACTCATTTCCACCTTCTATTTTCATCTCTTTTACCTCAATTTTATTCTTTCTCTATTTATTTTACCATCACCTTTCTCATTTCCATTAAAAAAATAAATGTCGAAATTTCTTTTTAGTAAATAAATTTCACTTCCCCTACTTGTTATCTATAACCTAATTAATATATTAATATTCTGGGTTTTGATCCTTGCTTCATCAGCCACTAATTTCATAGGTAATTGCATTTCTATTAATATTTTGTTAGTAGGGTATAAGATTTGTTTTTATGTTGCTCTATATCAAGAGAATCTGCAGAAGTTTTTTTAATTGTTTTAACATATCAAAATTAAAAATCGATTGCTTAATTATTTAGACACACTTAATTAGGTCATTCAATGCGAAAATGAGGTTCGATCTGCAAGTTTATTAATATAATTTTATCTTCTGTAAGATCGTTGTACACAACACAAGTACACAACGATCATATAGCTTATGTATTCTATTTAATGGCAACATTAATGATGCAAATAGTTATTATAAAAATGGTTTATGTTATATGATGAAATTTAAAAATGTGTGTATTATTAATTTATTATAGTTCTATAATGTCGTTGTTGTTGGATAAAATGCATAAGAATGCCCTTTTTCTTTAATGTTATAGTGTATGAATGTCTATTTTTTTTTTTGGTTCAAATGAGTGCACAATATCGCGGGTGAGAATCGAACCTCCAACTTCAAGGAGTAAGAGTGGTCTTACCACTTGAGCTACCTCTTGTTCTCTATAGGGTATGAATGTCTATAAAGAGTAATACTCGTGACTAGGATGCCAAAGTTCAATGCATTACGTCTATTTTACATCAAAAGTAGATAACTCAAGTAATATTGGACATTGCTTTGTTTCGTCAAATTGTTCTATATTAATAAATAATAACTAAACCTACAATTTACAATAAATACTCCCTCTATTAAATTTACGTTAACCTCATTTAGCTGCTAGGTAACTAGTATAGATACCGTGCTAAAGGATGGTATTTTTTATATTTTTCTTTTATATAAAAAGACACTCATTTAAATGATTTGCATAATATAATTTTTAAGATAAATATATATATGTTAATAATGTACTACAATGCATATTTTTATAAAAAAAATATGATGTTAATTTAATTATGTAAATTTGAATCAACAGGTGCATTCATATATTTATTAGCAATAAAAAGATCCTAAGATTGTGATAATTCGAATGAATTCAACTATTTAAATTTAAAGATCAAACATTCTTTAAAAGATATTGAATGAGTAATGATAATAAAAGGATTTGGAAAATGGTAATAATCAACTTATAGATTGTTAGATTTTAAGATCTCATAAACTTATTGTGGGCCCAACTTAAAGTGGCCTACTCTCTTTTACTAACGTTTTGAACAAAAAAAAATTAAGATTACTTAATCTTTTAGTTATAGGGGGTGATTATATTTACTAACGTTTTGAAAGAAAAAAAAATTAAGATTACGGATTATGGGTTTTGTTATTTTGGGGCCGGGTTAAATACGGGTCCGGTCAATTTCGGGTTTGTACGGGTCGGATTTACATGGGTTTCAAGTCGAGTTATGGTCACAAACAGGTTAGATTAACGTCTTTTACAGATGTTTATTTTCTTTAATTTTATTTATAAATTATAGTTATTTTTTGTTTTTATAATTATCTAGTTTTATACATGATATTATTACGAATAAACAATTTCTTTCTAATATATTCCGTATTTAATATCTCAACTTCATACGAAATATGGAATTGATCAGTTGTTACACGTGCGTGATAAATAATGATTATATTTATATGCTAATCATGTGATAAAACTGTCTAAAAACAAGTGTTATCTTTGGTGTGGATGAGAGGGAGTACTCGTATGAAGGCTTCTATGACTTTATTCCTTAGTTTTATTTGCATTTTATCATCAAATATTTCTGTGTTCCTTTACATTGAAACTAAATCAAGATTTCAATGTAAGAAACTGAAAAATCTAAAATTAATAAAACTAACTCAGTTTAGTACATCTTCCATGTTACTTATAAGTTCATTTCTCATTTTGATTTCCAGTGTTTTGAATGATATATCCATGAAAACATAAGAGAAGAAGCATCAAGGTATTTTGGAAGTGTCGAGGCCTCGAAATATGTCTGTAAATGTTGCCATTGAAAAAGGCGAAAATTCTATCGTAGAAGACAGGTTAAGGTCTTCATCTGTATCTTCTAGATCATCCAAATCAGCATCATCTGATTTCTCATTTGAAGATCCATATCAATTAGATATAACTGAACATGGTAAGCTCATAATTTCAGCAAGCGATAACAACTTAATTATTAAGCTATTATCGAACCCTATTGGATGTCTTGGACGGTTTCAGATGATCAAACGATGACAGGGTTTGTTTTTCTGCAGGTAATAATGTTGCAGCAGCAACCCCAGGGTTCACACAAAGGTTAGAAACTCCGACCGTTCAACTGATGGAGCGTCCTCCTAATAATGGGTCAGTTTATAGGATTCCGTCACATGTTTTCGCTAGAAACAAATCAAACAGCCGTAATCCAGATTGGAGCGCAGCTTCCAATGATTCGTTATTTAGTATTCATACAGGGAATATGAGCTTCACTACAGATCAATTTACCGGGCTGCTAAAATCATGTGAGCTAGGTCCACATGGACCTGGTGATATTCGTAAATCGATGGAACTCCCTCATCCTTCACAGAGAATTGTGCGAAAGTCAGCGGAGAAAATAACGCCTATACTGCCTGATACACGTAAATCAGCAGAAGAACAAGTAACAGTGCCTGTACAGCCTGCAGTAAATACGCCAGTTGATGTTGAAGTTATAAATCAACCTGAAGTAATAAAAAACGTTGTTAGTCAAGAATTACACGTAAATGTAAACAAAGACGACGCAAAGCAAGATATAGAAGTTACAAAGAATGGAAGAAGTTGTTTGCCAGATGATGAAGTACCTCGAACAAGTGTATCACTTAATACAAATGCAAGCGGCGAACAGTCTTTTGCATTTCCTGTGTAAGTTAGCATTCCATGTTTTATACGGAGTATAAATTACCATTTCCAGTGTCTGCTTTTAACTCGAATTTTATTGCAGGCTTTCAGAAGTCGACAAAGAAAAATCAGTAAATTCAGGGCAAAATCAGACTGAGCAGCGAAAGGATGACCCGTCTTGTGTTGATCGAGAGGACCCCAATTCACAAACATCTACTACTCCTGGTGCCGATCCTCTCTCAGCTTCCTGGCTTTCATACTTCTCTTGTGGCTCATGTTTATAAGACGATAATTGAGAAAACAAATTAAATCGGAGTGCATTGTACGATGCAATCGGGCAAGCCACAATCGAATTAATTACCTTGACCCAAAATACTGATTTCATTTCAGTTTTCATTGTCGTTGCGAAAATTCATGTTTTAGAGTAATTAGAAGTTCATTTTTATGCACACTCTTCAAAGCTTATGAATTACTTCGTATGAGTCGGATCATCTTTTCCATTTCTGTTATTCTCGATTTTTCTAGTCCACGTAAAATAATGGCATTTTCAATAATTAGCAAAAACCAAATTAGAAACTTTGAACATATCATGACGATAATCATCATATGGTACTCTATATATCGTATACGAAGACGAATATGCGATAATGTACAAAAACTTTGGAAAAATATTACTCGTAAATTGGGTTTTAAATGATCGTTGTATCTTGGGCTTGTCAAACATTTGGGGGTGCCCGGACCGACCCGACCCGTCCACATGGTCAATTTATACCTGGCCCGTCTTGTCTCGTCACGACGACACCGATCCAACCTGACTCGATCATACAAGGGCCAGGCACTGGTCGAGCATATTCTACCCGGACCCGCCCTAAACCCCTAGACTCACCCAAGGCCAGTCCCTTGCCGTCGTGTCCGTGTCCATCTTTACAAGGCCCAGCCCAACCTGGCACCGTACCGTACTTGGGCCGTGGCCAGGCTCAGCGAGTTAGGCCCGTCTCGACCTAGGCCGGACGTTTTTATCCTAACGATGGTTTTTTTAAATGGATTTCTAATTTCTATAATTGAACAAGGATTGGACAAATATAATCAAGACTCAATAATCATTTGAACAATCAAGCTTACTTAAACCTAACCATTAACCCGTAATGATTAATAATAAAATGGTTAATGTCATTATAACTTGTGTTTTATTACTCTATCTGATCTGTCAATTAATTTCACACTAACAGTAAAAATCCTTGAGAATCTATTAAAAACAAACTAAAAGCGCACGCTTATTTACTATTTAACTAGTGTGGCGACATATAACAACTTTACTGGCACACAATTGTCGTATGCCTAACAACATTGTCACACTTTCACAAACTCCCCACTTAACCCCTTTAAAACTACCCTCAAACCAACTCAATTGCCCCTTTAACAAAGGGCATTTTAGTCATTTATATAATCTCTCATACATATACATAACAACAAAAAAGTAGCAACAAAAATAACAAGAACTCATAAAACTAGCCATGATCATGAAGCAAATCCTTCTCCTCTTCATCATTTTCATCCTCTCCAACCGAGTTATCCCCGCATTCGCAAAATCCGAGGAAGATGCCGCGAAGTGCACGTCAGCAATTCTCGGTCCGTGTCATAATAAGAATAAGGCACATAGGTACAATTACATTGCAATTGGTACAATACTAGTGTCCAGTGTAATAGGGGTATCCCTTCCCTTATTTTCCCGTGCCATACCGGCTTTTCAACCTAATACAAACCCGTTTCTCCTTTTACGTTCGTTTGCCTCGGGTGTGATCGTAGCGACCGGGTTTATGCATGTAATGCCCGACTCCTGGAATGACCTGACCTCGCCATGTTTACCCTATAACCCTTGGAGGGTTTTTCCTTTCACTCCTTTTATTACGATGCTTTCGGCTTATATGACCATGATGATGGATTCGTTTACTATAGCTTATTTTGAGAGGAAAAATAAATCCAAACAACAAATCGAAGACAAAGATGAAAATAAAGACGACGATGCCGACAAAAATGATCAATTAGGGTTAGAGAATCAAGGAAATGGGAGTTGCCATCACCATGGCCAATTTTTAGACGTAGTTGGTAAGGACTCGAAATTGAAGGACCGGGTTGTAGCCCAGGTAATTTGTCTTTTTACTTATTTTTTGTTTTTTACTAACTGAATTTTAAGTTCAATGAGATCTATTTGTTTTGATCATATTTTGTTCATATACAGAGTATATTTTTACTTTTTAGCAGTTATTCTTGTTTCTGACGAAAAGGTATTATGATTTAAACCGGTTTTAACATGATTTAAACCGGTTGTGAATTTGTGATACTAATAACAAAATGTTAAAGCTAAATTTTTTTGAGTTTTCTTTTGGATCAATGATGTTTATTTTTAAAAACCACGTCCATGATACTAGATCTCGAGTAATTTTTGTGTAAGACCGTCTTCATACTATTTTTCCGTAAATATTTTTGTAAACTAATTAAGCCTGATTAAGTGATTAATTAAGTTTTTATTTGATCCAATTTATTTTGTAATTTCTACAATTATTATGTTAATTAATTAATCTAATTATGGTTAATAATGCAGGTATTAGAATTAGGAATTGTAGTGCACTCAGTGGTGATTGGTTTATCAATGGGAGCATCAGATAATGCATGTACAATTAAGCCACTTATTGCTGCCATTTGTTTCCATCAACTATTTGAAGGCATGGGCCTTGGTGGTTGCATTTTACAGGTGAGAACAATAATTTCCGTATAAAACCGTTTTATATAAGTATTACTATATATAACATTTAACAGTTGTTTAATTTCATGGTAATGTTAATATCAGGCCGAGTACGGGTTAAAGATAAAAGCGATAATGGTGTTCTTTTTCTCGGTGACAACACCATCCGGGATCGTCCTAGGGATATTACTACAAAATGTGTACAAGGAAAATAGTCCAACGGCGCTAATAGTGGTCGGAGTTTTGAACGCGGTGTCAGCGGGGTTGTTGATATATATGGCGATGGTGGATTTGCTCTCGGCAGACTTCAAGGGGCCTAAACTTCAAGCTAATATGAAGCTTCATTTTTGGTGTTATGTGGTAGCTTTGTTAGGGAGTGGTCTTATGTCTTTAATGGCTAAATGGGCGTAATTGCTAGGTTTTATATTTGTGTTGCTCTTTTATGTAGGTACATATATAATGGTTGAGGTATATACGAGGTGTGACGATGATGTTTTCTTTAGTAAAAAAATTATTAGATTTTCGACAATAGAGTTAAAATTGTTTGTTGATAGACAAAAGTCTAGATAAAAAAAACACAAAAAAATCAATTCGTAGAGGGTAAAGGTTAAAAACGAGATGAAAACATACAAGAGTCCTAGCTACAAGGCTACAACCTTAATATATACTACATCTATTATGCGACCATTTCTTTCTATTTCATTAAATATTCATCACATATACTCCCTCCGTCCCGGTCATTTGTTTATCTTTGCTTTTGGCACAATTATTAAGGAAATGGTAGGGGACCATTTGTGGTGATCCTTGGTGGATGACAAGTGGACAATAGTCCCATTGAGACATCAAATTACTCATAGAAAACATTCTCAATATAGAAAGGTAAACAAATGACCGGGACGGAGGGAGTATTAGAGATATGAGAAGAAAACAATTGCATAAATAGAGTATGTAAAAAGAGACCGATCTAGAACAATCCACAAGTCTATAAAGCTATAAAAGTACAAACGCAATACCAAATATACATATTTACAAATTTAGTTAAACGTACATTACCAAGATCCAAATTACAACTAGTTTTATATATACCCGTGCAAAAATGCACGGGTTTGCTATCTAAAAATTAGAAACGAAAATATGGAGACAACGTATATATATAGCGATGTCGGTTTATATTATATGGGGTTATTAGGTAAAATGTATTTATAACCTTATTCACTTAAGAGCTTAGATATATGTCATTTAAATTTCTCATATAGTTTTTTTTAAAAATAAATTTATAATACGCATGAAATTATTATCTAATTTTATGTTGTTATAAAGTTTTTTTTTTCGTATAATCTCATGGAATTAATGAATATGAATTGAGTTAAAGAGAAAGAATAATTGTAATAGAGAACATGGGCGTCTCACATGTAAATTGTATACCTCAAATTTTAACTATGGGAACTCAAAAAAATACTTGTCATTTAGACTATGTAGATGACTACCAATCTTGCATTTTCATTTCAGTTCATAAAAAATAACTTCAAGCTAATAATTCCCATAAAAATAACTGGGCGGATTTTGCAAACTAACTAGTCATTTCAAGCTAATAATTAACAGGGCGTATTTTCATTTCAAGCTAATAATTAACTAGCTATATCAATAAAATTATAAAAATTTATTGAAGTTAAAAAAAAATACAAATATTTTTGGTTAATGTCAAATTATAATTCAATTTACTATTTTTGCTCCCTTAAATGAACGAGTCAACTCGTATTTACAATGGATTGTTCCGATCCATAAGTGGTTACGAGTCAAGCTCGCAAGCGGCTCGCATATGTGTAATTGATCATATGTCCTTATCAAATGTTGTCATTGATTTTTCTAGTATTTTTACATTTAACCTTCAATATCAAAAGTATCAAATGAAAAAAAATTGAGAATAATATACTTCCTCCATTCAACTCCACTCTACCAAATTATTTTTTCACGTTTGCCGAGACGTATTTTACGCGGTAAATATCGTTAGCTACGTGTTTGCAAAAATTATAAAAGTTGGATATTAATAATGTACTCGTAAAGACGAATCAAACAAGATCACACATGAATTTATTTTCACTTATATATTGAGAAAAAGTTGCAATTAGATGCCGACTCATGAATAGTGTGCAAAAATGAAAGTGGTAGAGTGGAGTTGAATGGAGGAAGTATATAGGTTCGAGTTGAACTTGGGCTCGGCTCAATCTCGAGTTAAAGCTCGCAAGCTTGATTACGAGAACCATTTTTTTTTACTCAATTGAGCTCGAGCTCGAGTTTTTATTCATGAGCACAAGCTCGAGCTCGAGCTCGGCTTGTTATCACCCCAAGCCTACAACTATAAAACTCATATAAAAGTTATCTTTATTAATCTAAAGCCATACCCATGCGATAATGCAATGTCTAATTGATACCTAATCATACTTACTAGTCTAATCACGTTGTTAACTCGTCTTAGTGTTTAAAGACTTAGACTTTACTAACTCTCGAATTCATAATTAATTTATTACTCACCTAAATCACTTATTGGGCTTGTTGTGTTAGAACCTTGAGAGTCTTGATTGCAGTTCATCTTAATTCACCAAATACTCTTTATCGAATTATTTTGACTAAACTTTCCAGAAGCCTTACTTCCTCCGTCTTAATCATTTGTTTACCTTGAATTAAAATACTCTTTACAAAGAAATATGTACGCATGCGTTATTTTTTTTCAATGTTATGGAAACATGAGATTGAATAGACTTATTTCCTTTAAAAATCAGAATTTGCGTTGAAATAGAAATATATCAGCTCGTCTGAAATGTTTATTTGATTTAAGAAATATACATATACGATGTGGAATCATAAACAAGACAAAAGATATGGATATGATGTTTTATTAATTACATGTACGTTGGTACAATGAATGTAACCCATAAGAGAAATGCATACCACACAATAACTTCCGCGATAAAGTGTATATATGATATGTATATAAAGGCGTGATTGTATGTGTCCAATTAACCATAATACATTATTTTAACGTTAATCACTACAAAAAAAAATATTTTCAAAATTTAATCAATCGTTTGTAATTTTAGTTTTTAATCAATGATGAAGGGCGCCTTAATTAAATTCGCTTCAATCCTACTCATCTTGGTTCTTGCATCAAGTTAGCCTCGACTTCTTATCATGTTTCTTTATGTTTTTTTTCATGATAACGTAATTCACATTTTCATGCATGCAATAAATTTTTTTATGTTTTCTTATAACCAAATCAATAAAATTTTGACAACCCCCTTCAAACCAAAGTACATCGTATATATTTTAGCGAGACTAGAGTATTTTAATTAATTTGCGTTGAAAAAATTAAATTGATGAACTATGATTAAGCGTGGTAATATATCTTGTTAAACTATGTACTGTGTAAATTTTAGACAACCCGCGCAACTAAGTATAGTAGGTAACACAACATATAGCCAGAAAGGAAGACTCGCCGTACGTGTTAATGTCATAACCGATCGGACCTGAATTATCATTGAAAGCTTATAACATACTATTATATGATTGCAGGTGTGACAATTGGCACAACATGGGGAGTAGAAGGTTGCAAATTAACTAGTGAATGCATAAAGGAGTGTGGGGGATCAAAGTTAGCTCAATGTTCACAAGGCGAGTGTAATTGTAACATCGGCCATCAAGCTGCTTATCAAATTAATTCTAAACATCAATGTCGCTCTAATGCCGATTGCCCCTTGTTGTGTCGCCCTTGCTTGAATCAACAATATTGTGGCGGTTGCCTTATTTAATACTCGAACTTTAATCTATTGCAACTTTTGTTCACTTTAATTAATGAATTGATATTTTGATGAATTGGGCGAGGAAACTATATGTACACACATTAGTTTCAATGTTAACTAGTCTTAAACCCGTGCAAATTGCACGGGTATGCTGTTTAAAAGTTATAATAAAAATATTAATAACCTTTAAAATGATTTTTATATTAGTTAATTATTATTTCCTTTTAAAGTTATAATTGTTTTTAGAAATAAAGTTCTTTTAATAAAGTAATAAAACCTCTCTAATTTTTGTAAAACAACATTAAATTAAATTGATATTTAAATATTTAGATTTAAATCATAAATTTCATTTTCAATTAACGAAAATGATGCATTAGGGTAAATTGATCGAGTATGTAGTTATTGTCCGATATGTCGTCTTACGTAGCCAAATTTGATTTTTCCCTTTATTTTATCACTTTGTCGGCTTCGTACAAACACGACTTATATATGAAACGAAAATAATAACAGAAAATTAGTAATATTGAATTGTTCTTAATAGTTCCAAGCACTTGCAATTGCCGAAACTATTTTTGATTTAGTCCAACTTGTGCACGTGTGTAGAACTAATGCACGAACGAATATTTTTGACTTGTAAACGTGTAAAATGACCATTTTAAACCTTTTTTCATTTAGTACATATAACATACTCTATCGTTCATCAGACTCTTTACATTTTCTTTTTTCAATCTATTCAACCAAATTTTTATATATCCTTTTTTGGGATCTATATATGTACAGGAAACACAATATAAGTATCATTAAAAGTCACATGAATGTAAAGACCTACAAATTCACATTACAAAATTACAAACACATCTTATTCGAATATTAATTTTAACATTACTCAGTAGTTTGTAAGATTTTATTTTATACAATAAAATTTAAAAAATTACAAATGATATCGATAAGTATGCCTTATACTTTTAATTGTAAGTATACTTTTAGAAACCCGTGCAATTGACACATATTTAGATTTATACTTTTAATGAAAACACAATATAATTGTAATTATATACTTTTAATATATCACTTTTAATTTATCAGTCAAGTTCTCCTACTTTAGTAGATAAGACAAATCATAGGGAAGCACAAATGACTTATCTTTTTCTAGCCAAATGGGTAATATTGACCCATCACAAACTTTGGGACGGATATACCCGTACAATGAGAATTTGTGTTATTTATAAACATAATTATGGTCAAAATAACAACTTGTACTCTAGAACATTAAATAGAATGTTGCTGGGTTTAATTGATTTTCTAGAGTGGCCCAATAACAAACTTCTAACGACAATCTTATTGTGCTTATCAGTCTCAATTAATAGACTAAAACCCTAATTTATCTACCCATAATTCCGTATACTGTTCTTCATTCATTCTATTTTGAACTTTATTTGTTCGTTTGTTACCTTCACTCTCAACATCTAATCTTCTTCTACTCCCCTCAATCATATTTTTAATAATCATATTATTTCAATTCGAGCATTGACATAATGACACGGATTCTATGGTTAATATAGAAAAAAATCATATTTTTTTTAATGTTGCTCTGTCAATTTTGTATGCTTCATAGCAGTTTTGCCCCTTATGTTTTTTTTGTCTATACTTCACAGCAATTTAACGATTCATTATGCCCCTCTCGTGGTTTAGGGAATAAGGATTATATTAATTTGTGTTTTTAGCAATTTTTTTTTTTACCGATTTATGCTTAGCAATGATCGATTATTTTTCTTCTGTTTTTGATAGTTTACGATCTTAAGATATTTTACATGCATCTTATGAGAATACTTTATTTAAATCATTTATGCTTCATTTTTTTCAATTGGAGTTCTGTATGTATATACAAAATCTGTTTACAATGATTTTTTTATTATTACTTTTTTTTCTTTAAATGTATGATATATAGAGTAAAATTCTAAAGTTTTAATATTAATGTTGATTGCAATTAGGAAGTAATTAATTCTAGTAAAAAAGTTGTTTTCTACTTTTCCTAATTTTAAGATATGCATGACAACTCAGCATTTGGGTTGTTGCTTTAATAAAGAAGGATTTGTGGTATTGTCAATTTTTATTAATGAATAAAAGTTCTCGAATATTTCTAATTTAAGCTATAGGAAGTATGATTGAATTATCACTATTATCTACAAAATCGTCTATTTGTGGCCTTCACCCGTATAACATATGTAGATATCCACCCGTGCACGTATTTGCTCGTGCGAACAGGGGCGGTTTCTTTTAAATAACTGATTTTTCCTTGATGAAAGACTTGAAATTGATGGATTCGCAACCAAATAATTATGCAGTGTTATGATAAAACATTCAAATCAACTTTAGCAGTAGTTTTGGTCCTAGGGCTAAAGTCTAATGTAATACTCCTTTTGTCCCAGTGAGATGTTTACAATTACTTTATTTTGTAAGGGGTAAATAAAACAAGTGTAAATTATTGACTGAGACGGAGAGAGTTGTAGATATATAAAAATAAAGATTTGTACCTAATAAGTACCCTTACGAGTTACGACTCTCGTACTCGGATAAATTAAAGAAAACAAAGATGGAGTGAGGGGTGAGGCCATGATGAGAGTACATTTTACGCACGAATAACACTTAACTCCATCTGCTCATAGCGGTTTCTACTAGCTAATTGTTGTAAAAAAAAAAACTAGCAATGCATGCCAAATACTAATGCATGAAATGTCACCAACCATATTTTTAAGTTAAGTCCGTATAATTTAATTACAATATTCGATCATTTCAATGCGGAATTTTTTTTAAAAAAAAATGAATTTGATCAATCAGTTTCACGATAATTTGCAGTAAATTTGTTTCGTATAAAAATTTGAAAGAAACTTTTCCCTTTAAAAATTTTCAGTCGAATGCAAAATAAAACTAAAAAATTGAGGGCCCAACCGGGTTCGAACCGGTGACCTCTTGATCTGCAGTCAAATGCTCTACCACTGAGCTATGGACCCCTGTATGCTCTTTAATTGTGTGAATCATTTATAAATTGCATAAACATCTGCAGTCATCGTTTAAATTCTTCAATATTTTACATTTTTACCTGTGTTTCTCGAGTTTTACTTTCTTGGTCATTGTAAGCCTTTGTGACTTCATTCTAACATTACTCTTTTCTCAAATAAAAGTTTTTTTTTATTTACTGCAGCAAACGAAAGTTAAAATTATGTAAATACTCAGTTTTAAATATAAAGTTATGCCGGAAAAGAAAGGGGTAAGAAATAAGGATAACATTAGACGATGATAGAATACTCGACTACTCATAGCGTTATTCAATGTGCATTTTTTTAGCTGATCTTTACAATAGATCATTTTTGCTCTTGAATGAGCAAAAACAAAAAATTTACGGACTACTATCTGAAACAAAAGTACGAAGAAAAAATTACAATAGTCGCCCACCGTGGGGCTCGAACCCACGACCACAAGGTTAAGAGCCTTGCGCTCTACCAACTGAGCTAGACGGGCTTGTTGATCATTAATTGTCCATATTAACTAATGTAAATTTATCAGCCTTATTTTGAATGTAATCCACAATTGATAATATGATAATTACACTTTTGTTGGTATTTAGAGGTCATAATGAACATGAGTTAATTATTCTGAGATAAAGAAAGTGACATACTCCCTCCATTAAAGTCCAAATATGATATTTCTTTTTTTGACACTATTCATGAGTGAAGAGAATCTTTACGATTCCTTGCGATATGTAAGATAAAATATGGTCATGTGGGATCTTGTTTGATTCGCCTTTATAAGTACAATAAGATTATCAATTTTTTTTTTTTATAATGTAAAACTCGAAATATTTACGTTACAGTTCGTGCATCGGCAAACGTGTAAAAGAGAAATGTTGTGTTTGGACTTGAATAGAGGGAGTATTAAACTACTTTGAAATATAAAATGGACTAATTAAAAAAAGATTTTTTTGAGAAATACGTTATTTAGGATTTAGATGTATTCGTAAAAAGAAGAAGTCAGCGTGTTTAAACTCATTAAAAATATACGGAGTTAGAGGTGGTAATCGGGACAGTTGGGTCGGGTTAGAAAAATTATAAAGCAAAAGTCAACCTTATCGAATGACGGCCTAAAAGGGAAAGCTTTTGGATTTCACTTGAGGAAATTTGTGAAATTTGTTACCCAATTGACCCGTAAACTGAAAGTACTTAAAACATGAAGTTGTTTGTCCTTAAATCCGCCTAATAATTCCATTTATATTGTTAATCATACTCTAGGAATCGTTCAACTTAACGTAAAATCTCTGTATTATACTGTTAATTTTATTGTTTGTTAAGCTGTCTTTTTGTGTAAGACCTCGCCACCTTAGAATTTGTTTAAGTTGTTTTTTCATCCCTTGAATTAGATTGAAATCGATAATATCATCAGCGTAGACAACAAGGAAGTGCGAAAATTGTGACATAATGGAGAAATACAAGGTACTAGAATGAACTTCCAGTGACAAAACACAGTTTCTTCAAGGTCATTCCATTTGACTTCAACCGTCAACTCGTCAGAAGTAAGAACAACTCTATCTAACACTCTTGAATCCCTTGTATTTAAATTTATCATCAGAATAATGCACTTTAATTAAAAAAAAAAAACACTAGTTATTTTGGGTTTTTGCTAAACTTTTCTCCAAAATTGTTGATTCCAAAACTCACTCCCTTTATATTTGAATATTTGATATTTGTCTGGTTTAAGCTAAAATAGTGGGTTAGCATGGAACCTTGCTACTTAAGTAGAGGTGACAATTATATCTACCTTCTCGGCTTAAGAAGCGAAAAGGCATAAGTTATCATTGTAAACTTAGTCAATTAATCATAATACAATAGAAGTCCATAAATAGACGGTATAAAGCTAACCACTAAGCCATGATCTTACACACATAATTAATGCACTACCCTTAATCGGTTAATCCTAATAAGTAGGTATTCCACTAATTCACTTTCACTAATACACTAGTTTAAACCCGTGCAAAAATGCACTGGTATAACGTCTACATTTGAAAAATCTAATATTCTAATTATAACGTATGAATATGTCATCAATGTTTTTCAAAAAAGAATTTAACATTATTAAAATATTTACCATGTTGTTTGATCAACTTAATAACGCCTCAGTTAATTGTATACAGAGTACCATATACATAATCAATAGTGTAAAATATACCTAATTTGATTTCATAGATATGTTATACAGTTTATACTTTACGGGTTATGGAATTTAATTTGTGAAGTGTTATAATGGGACACACCCTCGTCCCTATCAACCATTTGCTTACCAATTTCCTTTTGAGTATTGCTCTCATTTGTATACATTTTTATTTTGGAAATACTTTTAGTATCACTAATAATTATTTTTGTCAACTTATCATCCAATATTACTCCTTGATACTGTAATGTATATAAATAAATATAAACAAACTCCGGATACATAAGGAGTATATACAATATGTCACTTGTGAGCACATATACATTGTGGCATGTATACTCTCCCACGTATTAAATCATATTTATGTCTTTAGATAAATAACAACTAAAGAAGAAATCATCCAACGTGTGCATATGAGATAAATCTTTTATATTTTTCGTCTGCGTTTTGTTTGGTTTTATTTATCTCATATGAACATATTTGACTTGTTTTAGATTAAGACGAATATAGCCGAATTTAACCAACTTATAATCTTAAAATAAATATTATGCTATAAAGAAATGCACAAATTCTCATTTTAGTCAAAAATAGAATTATTGTTGATTATAATTAATAACAAAAAAATAAAAATTTATTTCGTTTGGAATCTTTTTTTTTTTCAAATTTTAAACATGTTAAAGTTCAAATGTTTAAAATCAGCAAAAATAATTCATTATTTTAAAAATATGGCTAGTGCATATAGATACACTTTTTACTACTATTGATTTTATAACTTTATTGAAATAATAAAATGCACTTGAGTCGGTTAAGCAAATGAGAATCATAACAAAGTCTGTCAAATATGGATTGGTATTTTTTAATTAGTTTGTATGAAGTAATTTTTTTTATCTGTTTTTGTACGTATTTATTTTTAAGCATAAGATTGTAGGGAAAAAAATATGTAAATTAACTTTTTTTTTTACCCTAAGCGCCTATAGCATATGATTTAATTTCTATTCTATTGTATGGAATATAATAGTCTGTGTTTTGTAATTTTTTTTACGGATGTGCATACTATAAGTTAATATTTTAGTTAATAAAATCATGGAATTAAATTATGTAATTATTAAATAAATTTTACGGAAAATTCACATGGTACCCTTGAGGTTTGCCATTTTGCACGAAATACCCAAAATTTTGATCTAGAAAACTTTAAGAGGTCATAACTCGTGTTTACGAGATCAGAAAGTAACGATTTTTTTTTTTAAATCGATCGTCTTTTCAAGTACTACGATTTGAAAAAAAAAATTGTCGAGTTCGGAATTCGTAACCAAGAGATATGCTCGCTCAAAGTTTGTTCGGTCAAAAGAACTTTGACATGCAATAACTCCTAGCTACGAGATCCAAATATAATTTTTTTTTTTCAAATCGTAGTTCTCGGAAAGATGATCGATTTGAAAAAAAAAAATCGTCACTTTATGATCTCGTAAACACGAGTTATGACCTCTTAAAGTTTTCTAAATCAAAATTTTGGGTATTTCGTGCAAAATGGCAAACCTCGGGGGTACCATGTGAATTTTCCGTAAATTTTATATTATGTAATACTCTAATATTAGGTATAGATTTGATGCAATAGTTAATGAGATAAATGTAAGTATGGTAGAGGGTAATTAATGAATGAGAGTAGGAAGGAGGGTAATTAATAACCTAGCAAAAACATGGAGGGTCCCACATTATTGAAATTTGACAAATCTAATGACCAATAGAAAAGCTCTAAAGGACTTAGCTTTTATATATAGAGGGATTATTATTAGAAACCCTATTAACCACTAACTAAATTTTTTTTTTTGGTACGATTGAGGGGCAAAGCCCCGATACAAATTAAACTAGATAGGAACTAATCGGGGAATGGCTACCCCTAAAACATCTTCACGAAGGATATATAGAACGGATCCCCTCGGGAGGAAGATCCAAAAAGACTGGCCTAGTGTCAGATAAGACCCCTTCGTTAGCCAACCAATCCGCTGCCCGATTAGCCTCTCGAAAGACATGATCTTCTTTAACCGTCCAATCTTCCATATTTATAAGATCAAGACAACGTTGCACTAGAGGGCGAAGGCCGTTGCTTAGTAACTGTTCTTGATGAATAAAGTTCACACATGTCAGATTGTCCATGTGCACTATCAAATTTTTAAAACCGAGTTGTCAAGCGCGTTCAAGTCCCGTGACCAAGGCTCGCATTTCAGCGCGCATTGAAGAGCACACTCCGCATGAAAACATGAAAGCACTCAAAAAAATCTCAGTTTCGTCACGGAAGATGCCGCCACATCCAGCCGGACCCGGATTGCCTCTAGAGGCGCCGTCAGTACTTAATAATATCCAGCCGTGAGGTGGTGAAGACCAGCGAATATATCGCTCCTCGTGGATTGAACCAGGGATAGGCGTAAGAAGCGAAAAAGGATCGAGGGCGTTCTTTGTAGATTCGAACTGGTGACGGAGGAACCGGATAGGATCAACCGGGTTCTCATCCGTTCTTCCAAATACTACATTATTACGCCACCGCCAAAGCCACCAACAAGTTATAGCAAATTTCATCGACCAGTCTTGAGAAGAAGTAGAAAACCCGTTGCTAGCATTCTTACTAATCCAAGTCGCGAAGGGTAACGAGAAGAAAGTAGTTGAGTTCGCACCTTCACCAATTAAGTGCCAAATTTCAGTTGAGTTAGGACAATACCGTAGAAGGTGGTTAGTGGTCTCATCACCGTCCAAACATCTAGGACAAATGGGGTCATCGTGTAATCCTCGTCGAACACGATTAAAGTTAGTCATAAGACGACCGTGAGCAGCGAGCCAGACAAACATGCAGATTCTTTGCTGAACGGGAAGTTTCCAAATAACCTGCCAAGTGATGGGATTGGGGTCTGGAGGTTCAGCAGCCAATTTAATCAAGGATATGGCTGATTTAATAGTGAACTTTACCATTAGACGAGGCATTCCAGTGTAATGTATCCTCCAAATATGGCTTCGGGGATAACGAATAAGCAGATATTTTTTGCAACGCGTCTCGTGGCAAAAAATTTGAAAAAATATCCCATCTCCACCCTGATTCTTCATCCCACATATCACTGACCGTGGCTCCTAGGATATCGATCGGTATGGGTTCCAAAGCTAGATCAGAGAGACATCCTTGTTCGACCCATGAATGGTCCCAAAACAAGGTTTTTCAGCCGTTACCCACTGCAACCGAACAACCACTATTAATAAACTTGGCTTGCGAGGTGATACCTGCCCACACATTAGACATGTTGGGTCTCGGCTGGAACATATCAACATCGCAACGCCCGCTACAGTATTTGGCACGCAGGACACGAGCCCACAGAGTATTCAGTTCAGATAAGACCCGCCAACCAAGCTTTGTAAGGAATGCCGCATTAGAAAGTCGAGTCGATCTAATTCCTAAACCTCCCTTATCTTTCGGTCTTTGAACCGTCTCCCAAGAAATTAAGTGGATTTTCTTTTTATTTTCATTTCCTCCCCATAGAAACCTTCTAGTTTTCCTATCAAGCGAGTCACAGATAGATCTCGGGATTTTTGCCGTCTGCATGCTATAATTTGCAAGGGAACCACTAACTAAATTATAGAGAACTAACATTTAACTAATAATAATTTGGATCACAATAATCCAACACAAATTAAAGAAGGTGAAGGAGAATATAATATTAATATAAATATATCCTGGATTAATTTGCGCTATAGACGTGCGGGGGAATTATGGGCACGTTATATTCCAGCTATCAAACAACTAACGAGAATTGTTACGTAAAGAAAACAAGATTGCAAAGAACATGACATTAATTAATTAATTGAAGGAGAGAATAAAATTAATACTCCGTAGTATTTTATATAAATACCGGCAATAACATAAGAACAAAAGTATCACAACTTAAATAAAAAATTAACGTAATTACATCAATTGGTGATTTGATTAACCAAGAAGATTAATTAGTCACTAAATAAGAGAAGATGGTTAAGGCTTCACAATACATGATCGTCTTTGTCATTGCTATTGTCGTCGTCGCTCCCAGTGTCGTCTTTGGGGGCTTCTTTGACACCGCCATTGGATTTGCATCGAGCCTGGGTGCAAACCTAGGGAAACCTTTGTCCGAAGAACAACAAGCAGCTTTTTTAGAGCAATGTAACCAAGAAAAAATAGCAAATCCAAATGTTCCATGTTCTTATTTCAAAGACAATTCCATTTCCATTCCCAATTTTAATTCTAAGACAACTATCCACCCGTAAATCATTTACGGGTGAGACCGTGTTATTTTAAAATCACAATTATTCGTCAATTTGTATGCTCAACAACCTCCTATTTCTTGTACTGTTCCATTTGTTAATGTAAATCTGAATTTGGCATTTAATTTTTATTTTGTTAAATAATTGTGTTAACTTCTCTAAATCATGTATGTGTCATTTACAATGTTGTACATCTGTGCCATATTTCTTAATATTATGATTAAGATTAAATTTCTCAATTTAATTATAAGACACATTTACTAATACCGTGGCTACGATTTCTTTCACTATTTTTTTTTTGTTATTGTTAATTCTAGAACTTTTGTTATTATTATTGTTTTTTTATCATAACAATCAACCAATCAATATAAAATAGGCTTTTTTCAATGTGGCTGTCTCAAAGTTTTTGAAACACATGGATAGAAAAAGACAAGCCGCCATTTGTGATTCCCTAGGGTTGTCTTATCTATCCAAGCGAGAGATACTTAACCTATTGAAAAATCTGTCACGAGGGAAATGTCATAGTTGAGACTTGAGACCGTTATGGATTTTGGAGGTGATGTCATCGACATCCACTGGGTGCTCGAGTTGAGCAAGATCACGAGTGCAAGCTTTGATTAAGGTCAGGTAGTCGGTTAGGAAAATGTCATCGGTGTGAGCAGTAGCGGAGCCAAGATTTAAACTTAGGGGGGCGAACAACTAATTTTATAAGGTACACTTAAATTTTTTTCGAAAATAATGTCGAGACGATCTTTTATCTAAAGACAATGACCTCGAGATGCATTGACAAAGGTGCGAGAAAGCGTATTCCAGGCTTCATGACAAGTAGTATCATTGACGATGAGAGCGGCAATTGGGTGTAGAGAAATAAGATTAAAAGAATAATTATAAAGATTATATTAGGTATGGGTGTTGATTTACGTAGTACACATTTTACTCATATCAGTACACATATGACTGTTTTACCCCTCTCATTTCACAAGTGTATTACGTGAAAAACTTAAAAGAAAAGCAAACAAACAACACCACCACCACTGGTTGGTATTGATACAAACCGTAAGTTTAAAAAGTAAATAAACAATGAAAGAATCTAATTCATTTGATTAATAATCATGTAAGATGTAATTAATAAATTGAAATTTGTTCCAACACTCAAATTATCAACCACAATTGAAGAAATCGGTTTGAGATATTCTAAGTGAGCGACATTAACACCACTGGCTTCATCTCCAACAGCGGCCCACTTATCCCTACTCGCCGGCGACCAGTACCAGCGGCCACCTGACTCTCGTCATCTCCCTTTTGGCTGGTCGGCGAGTAAGCCACCTGCGACGTTCACTGTCGACCATGCACCTCAGTCGGCCACTGCCGACAGCCAATACCCCCAAATCAATCCACACCAATTAATCCCCAACTAATTTTAACATAAACCCTAAATAAATTAAAATAAGTAACAACACTAGAGTACAAAGAGTCAATTTGATTCAAAATAATCAATTATTGAATTAAATACTTGTCAAATGTAGAATAATCATTCATAATTGAGAATTTGAAGAAAGTTAAGGTTTGAACAATAGAGAGAAGATAGAGAGAATTATGTTTCTAGTTTTTTGGTTAAGGGTATTAAATGGAAAGTTAAGTGCAAAATGTACTAAGATGAGTAAAATATATACTGCGAAAATAAACTTCGTATTTTTATTATTTCTAGTGTTATCTTATTGTTTAGACTAAATATCTCTTAGAAAATACTTTTCCAAACTTATACTCATGTATTCACGGCTACAATATTGTATTAGGGTATATTTGCTTTTTGTATTCCAACTATATACGGAGTATATTGTACACAATTCTCATGTATGTATTTTATACAATTCTTAATATAATGAAACATTTTCCTTAGTTATCTCTATTCTATCATTGGGGAGGATAGTTTACTGGTTAGGGCTTCGAGTATAAGCAGGTCTTGCATATACCACCTAGAATATAGGCAGGGTTCGGGCAATTTTTGTGGTTGTTTCAGAAGGGGTATGGACAACAGTGAGAGTTTTCGGTGGAGAGGCAATGCTTCCATCAAGACCGTTCATAATGGCACAGACTTGAAACCTCCATTAACGAAAGATGATGATGTCTTTCAACTGAATGTAATTGACGAAAGTGACCAAGGTAAGCGGGTGGGAAGGCTCATCAGCGGAGTTGGCGAGTTGGTGATGTATCGAAGACATGGTGGTTGTATTGAAAGAAAGAAGATCGAGAATGTATAATCGGGGTGGTTAAGTATTGATCGTGAGGATCATATTAGACTTAGGGGTGTTCAAAACCGGTTCGGTTAACCGAATCGGTTAAAATGTCCGGTTAACCGGTACAACGGTTCATAAAATAGGCGAACCTAAACCGAACCGAGTTTTACCGATTTTTACCGGATCGGTTAACCGCCGAATCGGTTCGGTTTGCCGGTTAACCGTACTGGACCGGTTCCAAGTAAATGAAATTGAAAACAGACCTAAACTTGAGTATGCAAACTTTTACCACCAAAGTCAAATGAAAGAAAAAACTAAATTTATATAGTTATATTATATTATACATCTTCAAATCATTACATCATCACAAAATCAACAATTGAAATTTGCTAACTTAATCTCATGAATAAATCCACACTTGATGCCGGCAACGTCACCAAATAGCCCATCACCGTCACCTGCTGACTGCTGTTGTTTGCGACTTTGCGTCGGTGTATTGCCGTATTGGATGGTGGCAGATCTCGAGGTGGTTTAATAGGTTTGGGTAATAGATCTGGAATTGGGTGAAGAAATTCCAGATAGCAATGTGGTTTATCGTATGGAGGGCGGCTAGAGGATGTGATTGAGGGTTGCGGGAGTATCGGCGACGGAGTAATGTATGATTGGATTGGATGGTATGAACTATGAAATACAGATTTGTGGCTGCAAGTCTGCAACTATATATGAAGGAAAATAAGTTTTTTATAGTCATTTTGGGCTTTGTTTGGTATCACTGGCCAGCCCAACACAAATAAACCTTCATTTTTCGGTTCGGTTCGGTTCGGTTAACCGCTTTTTGGATTTGCGAACCGAAACCGAACTGATTTTACTATTTTTTAACCGGTTCGGTTAACCGAACCGTTTTGATATTTCGGTTCGGTTAATCAAATTTAAAAAGTTTGCGGTTTTCGGTTTTTTCGGTTCGGTTCAACATTAACACCCCTACTTATTTAGACTTGTGATACCAAGTAAAGAATATGATGAAAATTATAATACATTTGATGAGTTAACTGAGTTAGGCTTTGTTCTTTTGGACTGAATTTGTCTGATTTGAACTGAACTGAACTTAATAGAGATGAACTGAACTGAACTGAACTTAATAGAGCTGAACTGAACTGAACTGAACTTAATGGAGCTGAACTGAACTGAACTGAACTTAATGGAGCTGAACTGAGCTGAACTGAACTTAATTGAACTGAAATAATAAAAAGATAACAATATTATTATTATTATTATTATTATTATTATTATTATTATTATTATTACTATTAATCATTAGTAATAATAATATTATATTAATATAATCTAATAATAATAATCAAATAAGATATAAAAAAAATATTATAGTAATATAATAAATAAAATATAATATTAATATGAATGATAAAAATATTAATTATAGTAATAAATAAATAAAATTAAGTAACTAAAAAATAAATATGATAAGTATAATATAATAATATAAACAATAATATAAAATATATTTTATAATTTATAATAATAATAATAATTAATATTATAATAATATAAATCATTATTAATAATAATATTATATTAATATTATTTAATAATAATCTAATCAAATGTATAAAAAATAAAACAATAATATAAGAATAAATATTATAATAATAAAATACTAATATAAATGATAACATTATTAATAACAATATAATATAGTAATAAATATTAACAATAGTAACTAAAAAAAATATAAATAACATAAATAGTAATAAATTAAATATAATTAATAATAATAATAATAATAGGTCTAATAATAATATATTAATACATTATAATAATAATAATAATCATTATTACTATTATTGATAATAATATTAATAATAATAATAATAATAAATATTTTTCTAATAATATTCGTAATAATGAATATATCAATAAAATATAAAATATAATATTAATAAATATTAATAATACTAGTATTTCCATTAATCGTAATAATATAAGAATAAATAAATATATTAAACATAAATATAATAATATAAAGAATAATTATAACGATGATATAATAGTTATAAAATAATTTTTTAAAAATATAAATATAATAATAATAATAATATTAAATGAATTAACATAATAATAACAATGATAAGAATAATAATCATAATAATGTTGAAATAAAAGTAATCTGAACTGAATTGAACTGAACTGAACTGAACTTAATAGAGCTGAACTGAACTGAACTGAACTTAATCGAGCTGAACTGAACTGAACTGAACTTAATAGAGCTGAACTGAACTGAACTGAACTTAATGAAAATGAACTAAACTGAACTTAATGAAGCTGAACTAAACTGAACTTAATGAAGCTGAACTGAACTTATAGAAACTGAAATTAAGTTCAAAAAGAACAGGGCCTTAAACTAGATGCAAGAGGTACTTCAAGTTATGCTAACTAATAAAGCTATTAACGAAATACCTAAAGTTATGCTAACTAATACTAATAATATGGTAACAAGAACTATAATTAAGGGATACATTGACTCTTAACATAGGAGAGAAAATAAGAGCAATCTACAACTGATCTAACGGATTCTTATCCTTGATATTTTTAACTTTCCAAAATATGGAGAACTGTATCATTGACATGAATGTGTAAACAATATGTTCATGAACAAATGGTGCCCTGCTTATAAGTCAAAACTTGTATGGATGTAGGACATTATATATGAGTACATGAATATCCTCCCTCTGTCCCGGTTAATTTTTATCCTGTTATTTTGGAACAAAGACTAAGGGAATAATTTTGCCTAAGAAACTTATATAGAATTATATGGATGAGAACGTAGTATCTTCTAATAATATTGATTACTGCAAAATAAACTTTTTTTTTTGGTACATAAGAAGGTATCAAAATTATAAAAGATATATATGTATCATAAGGCGTTAAAATGTGTATTCGATCTCATATTTACAGTGAGGTAATTTGCACATCAGAGTTTTGCTAATTATATCTTACCACTTGTGAGTTGTGACAACTATTTGTTTAGATTATAATTATAGTGGTAGTATATATTAGATCGTAATCAATTTTTGTCATTATCCATGAGATAACAAATCTCTCATTCTATAGTTAACTTAAGATAGAGCTAAAACCCTTAGGGGCCGTTTGGTTCGCGCAAGGGAAATGGAATGGATACAGGAAAGGTAATGAAGGGGAAATGAGAGGGATTACCCATTTCATCCTAACATGTTTGGATGAAAATTAGCAAGAAAGGGAAACAAAATACTTATCAAAAAGCTCCACCATATCCACCACCTACACCACCGCCAACACCACGAACCACACTCTCCCACACCACAACCATCACCAATCGATGCGCCATTATGACGCCGTCGACACGCCACCGTCCTCTCCCCGACGTCGGAGCTCAACCCCGGTGCATTTCTTGTCGAAAACCAACCAGAAAAATCCACGCCCACCCACGAAAATTCCTCTGCTACCCTCGTAAACACCGCATCTGGTATGTACGGCGCTAAGGGAGGGAGCTACGTGGGCTTGGGGGAGTTTTTCAGGCGTTAAGGGCGTCAATTTTGGGGGTTGGGGATGTTTCGGGTGGGTAGGTGGTGGTTTCGACGGTGTTAGGGGAGTGGTCGTCGGTGTTGGTCGGAGCCTGCCGTCGGGGTCTGTGTTGGTGGCGGTGGGAGATGGGGTGGGTTGTGGTGTTGACGGTGGACATAGGTGATGTATGTAGTGGGAGGAGTGGTTAGGAGGGAAAGAAAATTGATACCCTTGGGGGGGTTGGTGAATCACTTTAGGGGGATAATGGGTAATCTCACCCTTGAAAGTGGGGAAAGGGAATGAAAAAAATGCTCAAACAAACACCAACTAAGGGAATTAGAGTGTTTTATTCCCTTACCCTTTCCTAATTACCTCTAACCAAACAGCCCCTTAATCTATTTAAATGTTCTACGGTACAAACTTTAATTGGACTTAGTTATGCCCGTGCACTTTGTACGAGTATTAAGCTAGTATTAGATGAAACAAAAGGAGAATGTCAAAGTGCTAACAAAATATTTGTCTTGTATATACATGTGAAACAGTAAAAGCATATTTGGTTGATTTTCATTTTAAAACAAAAACTAGAGAAAAAGGATTATACATCGGAGGTACTACCTCAGAGTACTATGATTTTGAGTTTTTGTACATTTTTTTCGAGCTTTTTAAAGTTTATAAATTAAATTTTATATCTTATATATGATGTTTTTTTAGTGTTATTGTAATTTTTTTTGAGCTTAATGTTCAAATTAATAAATTCAAAAATTTTATAGTAAACTATACCATACTCAAAAACTTTATTGTAAAGCTCAAAAACTATATTCTATGTGGTAGTACATCAGAGGTACAGTACAATCCACTTACTGCAAAAACTATCGTTTTAAAAGAGACTTGCTAACAGAAAAATATGTGAGGCTGAATCCCATAATATCATGCTCAATCTCGTAATATCCGGCAAGCCAGGGTAATACAACCAAGCAGAATCATTAGACAAATACAAAAACAATTACAAAAGTGTTATATATATACGTTGTAAGTTCATAAATTATTGAAGCAATAGTGATTATGATTCTACTTGTTTCGGGCCCCTGCTAACGCGTGATTATGATTCTACCATGTGAATTTTCCGTCAGCGGCGGCTAAGGCCCAGTTCAACCATGCGCGCCCGAACAGGGCCTCCAAAATTTGGGCCCAAAGTCGTAAATCTGACATATTAATTAAAAAAAAAAAAAATTTCCTAAAAGCTAAGCGTTTGATTTTCCATTATTGACACCATTATTTTCTTCCCCAAAAATCTCCTTCCCCAAAAATCTCCTTCCCCAAATAACTTTTGATTTTCCATGGCAAAAAAATTTAAACGTTCAATTAAATTCTACCTTTATAAACTTCAATTTTTAGCACAAATTAAAATCACCTTTAATCCCTCAATTTCCTTTTGAATAAGTCAATCAGATTAACCATTATTATTATTTCAATACTTAGTTTTAAGTGTCTAGAAGAAATCAACCAAGGCATCAATTCTGGCAAGGTAAAATTTCTTTTCTAGTTTTATAAGTGTTATTTTAATTTGTAATATATATTCATCTCAATTTAATTAGTCATATAGACGTTTGACTGATGAGCAAATAGCGATGATTCCGATTTCCGACTTTCTGATCAAATTTTATTAAGATTTCTTTGGTTAATTTGACTAATATATTTATGTCGTATTTTATTGATGGTTTGGTGATCAATTTTGGAACTTTATTGATGGGATTTAATCAAAGTTTTGAATAAATGTAGGATTTAATCAAAGTTTACTAGTGTACTTTTATTCATAGAGTGAATGGAATAATTGACATTATATTTTATTTTTTTAATAAAGTTTCAACTCAAAGTTTTAGGGTCTCCATTTCTTTTTAGCACCGGGCCTCGAACTATTTAAAGACGCCTCTGTTTTCCGTTATATATATATACGTTGTAACTACTGAAGAAGATGGTGAAGGCATTTCAATATTTGATGGTGTTTGTTATTGTCATTCTCACGGTAACTACTCCGACAGCTTTGGGTGCCCGTTTATTAGCTGACCCGTCTAATTTTTGCACGTTATATATAGATTCTAATTATTTTAGGTAGTACTCCCCATGTCCTGGTCATTTGTTGTTTTTTATTTTGGTACAAAGATCAATGAATGAGTGGGTGGCCATTTGTAATTTCATTTAGTGGATGACAAGTGCACAATTTTCCATCAAATTACTCGTAGAAAACCTCTAAAATATAGAAAGAACAACCATTGACTGAGACAGCCTAAAAATAAATAGGACAACAATTGACCGCCGAGACGCAGGGAGTATATTATTCATGTATTTTTAATTGATTTTTCGTATTTCTCATATTTGTATATTGATTTGAGCAAAAATAATATTAAATCAAAAAGTAAAGATGAGAGTTGACTAATGTTATGAAAGGTGTAGCTTAGTGATTTTTTTTATCACACAACGAATGATATCATTTTTATAAAGTTTCTCAAATTATATATATTCATCGAAAGTTTTTTTTTTATTTGTCACAAAACTAATAATAATCGTGTATAATGTTATAAATATATATAATGGTTTGCAAATAATTTGTATTAATTGATATATAATTGTAGGCATTTATACCAATAGTATAGTTTGGGAAAATTTCATGTAGCCTTAATCTTGTAGTATATGGGAGATGTCCTTCACGTAGATCAGATAACTCTTTCGTGTGTATCATCTTTCATTCAATCCAAAAGTAACATTGATTTTATCACACTTGTTGACGTTGCACGTTTAGCAACGTGGATATATTTAGTTACACATTATTAAAAATTAATTTTTTTTTTAAATTGTTATAACATTTTTGACGATATTCAAATAAACAAGATCTTACATGACTATATTTTCTCTTATATATTATAACTAATACTAAATATTCTCCATACCCTTGAATAGTGATCAAAACTTATAGTAAGTCTCCATTGTGACGGATATATCCGTCATAAGTTTCCAACGGGTCAAGTATCTTCGACTTGTGTAGACCAAACAAACCACCTAGGAAATCACAAATGACTTGTCTTTTTCTACTCATATGGGTAATATTTGCCCATCACAAATGAGGATTTGTGAAAAAATTAATGTTACTTTTGGAGGTTTGGGCTTTTGGGATTTTCATCGGTTCAATATGGCGTTGCTTGACAAACAAGTTAAGCTTGGCAATTGTTAACGGAGAGGCGGGAGGGTCTTATGGTGCGGACTTTGAGGGCAAAATACATTAATGATGGAGCGTTCGATCTATAGACTGGGATGGGGAATAATCCTAGTTATACTTGGCGCGCGGAGTATATGGGAAGCTAGCTTGGGAAGTCATAAAAGTTGGAGTCAGAAGGAGGATAAAAGACAAGCTTAACAAAAAATTTGGACTGACCCTTGGATCCTGATGATCACTATTTATTTACATATTTTATGCTTTCCTTAGATACATATAACTCGATTTATTGTCTTTCCTTGCTTGTTTCTATGCTATTTTAGCTAAAATATCGATTCTGCCGCTTCTACTATGTTTTAATGCAAATCGGATGCATTTGGAGCTTTTTGAGTTAGTATGGAGCATAGCGGAGTCATATCGTAGAAGGTTAGGCACGGGAGTCGAGAGAGGTGGAGAAGAAATGAAGAAAAATGAAGAAACGAGCCATCTGAAGGATGCTCGATCGAGCAAGATCACTCTGCTCGATCGAGTCGGGCTGAAGGATGCTCGATCGAGCAACATACCCTTGGTCGATCGAGCAACCCAGTTTTTGACTGCTTTCAGCTTTCCTAAAATTAGTTTAACCTAGTTAATTAGGTTTTCATAATTAGGGATGCTTTGATATTAGAAACCTAAAGTTTGTTCGCTTTGACGGCTGGATTTTATCATCAAGACTATAGTTTTTAGTTTAAGCTTGTAATAATCTTCCTTTGTTATTTGATTAATTACCTTCTAGTTCTTTAATTATTCTTTGTTCATCCTTTCATTATTGTTAATCATGTTTATTTTATTTATTATCGTGGAGCGAAACATCTCTTTGGTGGAGCGAAACATGTTTGGAGGAAGCCCCACTGAGGATCCTGCGAAGCATATGGAGAAATTCACCAACTATTGTTGCTCTATTCCTTTAACGGGTGGGGTAACGCAAGATCAAATCAAGTTGGTATTATTCCCCTTTTCGCTACGAGACGGGGCAGAAGATTGGTTGGGTGAGTTAGATGTGGATGCACTTGGCATCACAGATTGGAATTCTTTGGCTCTTGCATTCTATAAAAGATACTTCCCGCCACAGAAAGCCAATTCTGCCATCCGAAGTCAAATCACAAGTTTCAAACAAAGTCCCACTAAGAACTTTAATGAGCCATGGGTTCGCTTCAAAAAGCTTGTCAAATCTGTTCCACATCATGGTTTTGATACTTGGTTCCTATGCAACCAGTTTTACAACAGGTTGTATGATGATCAGAGAGCATTGCTAGATTCTGCTGTCAATGGAAGATTCCAAAATAACACTACCGATGCTAATGCTTGGAAGTTGATTGATGAGATAGCTACTCACACTGGTGAGTATGCCAATCCAAGGGGTGATGCGAGGCGAGTAGGTTCGGACAATGCCGTTGCAGCTCAGTTGAAGGCATTAACTGCTAAAATTGCCGAATTACAAACTTCAAAATATTTGGAAAATAAACAAACGCTCAATGCCATGATTCAACAAGAGTCAACCTGTAAAAGATGTGGTATCATGGGGCATAATGCGGTAGAGTGTATGAGTACGGTTGAACAAGTACTTGCTTTTCAATCCTTTAAGCAAGGTACACCTTACTCTAACTTTTATAATGAAAGGACGAGAGAACACCCAAATTTCTCCTACCAAAGTCAGAATGTTCTTAATCCTACCCCGCCGCCACCTCAGCAACAAGGTTCCTCTTATGTGATTCCTTAGAATCGTAATCCTCAAGGCAACTATAACCGTCCAAATCAAGAAGGCCAAAAATTTCAACAAGCTCCATCTCCACCACCTCCAAGTAATGATATGGCGGAACTGAAGCCATGTTGCAGCAAAGTCTCATGATACAACAAAAGCAAGATGCTCAGATCTCTCAGTTGCTCGCACATAACAATATAGTGGATACTCAAATTGCCCAATTGGCAATTCAAAATCCACACAAACAACCGGGTAATCTTCCACCTCAGGGACACCCTCTGTAACACCCCCATAATCCGTTATATTTAAAAATAGAGTTTTCATGTAAAATTCGGAATATGGATGTGTCACATTTGAACCAATTGTAGTAGAAGTATTTAAATCAAGTAATTCAAAGGGGTAAATGTCCATGTGAATTAAAAACCAAAGAGTAAAATCCGATTACAACCAAATCCAAATGTTTGCGGAAGCGAATAAGTTTGAATAATGCAAAATAAAGATAATTGTCTTAAACATTGGTTTCCAATAAAAACAATAACGCGTGCGCTCTCCCATGGTTCCCACGTCCTAGTTCCTTGGATTACCTGTCACACGATCTGCTCTCACAATAGTGGTCATAGCAGTTCCAATTAAGGACAAAAACAAAAGAGGGTCAACAATAATGTTGAGTAAGGTAAACAATCCAAAAATAAATAAATAAGAGTTTTACTTAAAATTTAGAATTCATAAGCACTAGTACAGAAATGGCTTTTGGCTACGGTTAAAAAAGACTTTTGGCTACGGTTCCTCAACCGTAGTAAATCGAGGCGTTGCCTTAGATCAAGTACTTTTGGCTACGGTTAAAAACCGTAGCCAAAAGTTGACTTTTGGCTACGGTTATGTCTGACAACCGTAGCCTAAAGTGGCATTTGGCTATGGTTATTAAAATACGACCGTAGCCATAAGTTATTTTATGGCTACGGTTCTCTTTTAACAACCGTAGTCGTTTCTCATTAAAAAAATTAAAAAAAAAAATCATTTCTTATTATATTTTTACTGGTGAATATATATTAAAAAACTTTATTAAGATAATAAATAATTACAAAACCAAAGTTTAATATTAAATTGCCTTTACAAACCAGCACTACTATTCAAAGCTAAACAAATATTGAATGAATTGGGTAACTGGGCTTTCCCCCCTTTTCAACATCCCGAGGGAGCTTCTTGAAAAACTCAACAGTAAGGTAACCACACTCCATATCAACAAGCTGCAAATTTGCTTTATACTTCCGTCTCACTTTCTCCTTAAGGACTTGGTTGCGACATTAGAAACTTCAACACGAATAGTAGGATATTGTCTTAATTCCTGCGCTGATAAGAGAATTTGTCAATATATAGGTGACAAATTGTAAGTTAACATTGCTTAATTTTTTTTCTAAATAAACTTCAAGGGGAAATGGTTCAAGCATATGATGAAAGAACCCGTAGGGTTGAAACAGAATCAACAATTTTCAGTGATAAAATAACGAAAAGATAAGGTTCATGAACAAAGAGTGTATGTGTATCCCTAATCATTATCTCACTAGACACAAATGAAAAGAGAAGAAGTACCAAGATAATCGTGTATTCGTAAGGAACCGATATCTCGTCCTTTAAACAATAATAAAAGAGCTCCTGGTTCAGAATGCAAAAGATAAGGTTGAAACAATGTAACAAATGCAACACACTACTACTGCTTGACCATCTTATAGAGGAAAAGCCAAAAACAATATATAATAGCACCAACAACAACTAAGACATTAAGTAGACTATACCTGAAAAGATGACTCCGAAGGAATACAAAGTTCTAATGGCACCATACAAGCAACACTTTCCCTAAGGTTGAAGACAAAGACAAAGACCATTTGAAGACATAAGATCAATACATGTGACAATACTATTATTATCTCTTCGAATGTAGCATACAGGTAAATTTCATTCCTAAAAGAGCTTAATTGCAACCTAAATGATGGATTCCCAATACAGTTTAAGATTTATATTACTAGCCTTACAAGTTCAACTTAGTTATAAGTTAAAACTTACAAGTTGGATTGTGTCAATAATCCCTGCCAATGAGTTTTATTAATTAGCCTTGCACACATTTATATTAGGGTAAGATCCCTACATTTACATTAATACTAGCCCTGCATAAATTAAATATACGGTTTGAACTTTGAAGACATAAATGACAACTTGGGTTATTCTACTATCGACTGTCAATACTAAACCTTCATAAATTCAATACAAGGGGTGAAGACACAAATTGTGACACGCGTTTATTCTACTTCGACTATCAATACTAGCTTTTCAATACAGGGTGAAGAGACACATTACGACATTGGTTTATTCTACTTTCGACTAAATTAATTGACCATCGTTCTCAACCACTGAGATCAATCCCAACTTTGTATTTGCATAAAAATAAACCTAGAGAACACATAATATAATGCAGGACATGCGCACAAGTTGCAAATGTTGACTCAAGAAAGCTTAATCCTAATCCTAGGCCAAAGTTAGCCTCTCATTATCAATCAATAATATGAAAATATCCAGCACAATTGAAATAATGAACCCAAATTATTCTCAAGTCATGCAATTAATACCAATTACATCATAAACAATCAAATTGAACTATCATTATTCATCCAGAACTTTAAACTAATTCACTGATCATCAGCCACTTCCCTCATCAAAATCCATAATTTGATAAAAAACATTTAACGAATCATAAATCCCCAAATCTCTGAACTAAAATATTTGTTTATCATAAGCTTACCCTAAATGCCAAAATTATAATCACAATACACAGCGAAAATATTCCAGAGATGAAATATACGCACAATACAGATCGAAATAAGCTTAGCTAAATGAAAAAGAAAACCCTAAATTTGGTATAAAATTAACCGTAAATTAAATTAAGCAAAACTTACACTAATTATGAAATAATTGATTGCCCAGAAAAAATACCAGAATTGATTTCCAAGAATTTATTGAGTATGGCGGTGGTGCAGGTGGCGGCTTGACGTGACGCAGACTAACTCGTGGTGCAGGTGGGGGCGTCGTGAGCGTAAATGTGGTGTAGTTGCGGTGCGGGTGGTGATGGCAATGACCTAGCGTCGTCGGTGGTGATAAGATGCTGGTTGTGATCGAGAGGAGGGATGGAGTTGAGAGAAAAAATCGAGAAGAGGGATTGAGATGAGGGATGCTAATTGTGAATTTGTGAAGATATAATATCAGATTGGGGGGAATAATAAGGGATTCTATGTGTGGCCTTGTTTCATTCTTAATGGCTAGATAGCTAGATTGGCTACGGTCAATAAATGGTCGTTGCCTTAAGTTTTTATAAAATACTTTGGGCTACGGTTTTGAAGGTGAACCGTAGCCTTTTGTATTTTATCTATACTTTTGGCTACGGGTATTCACAACGACCGTTGCCTTTTCTATTAGGCTACGGTTATTTTCAGCGACCGTAGTCTTTTCTAATTGCCTAATGTCATTTTTCTACTAGTGAAGAAAGTAGAATATCATTGAGAAGTTAAAGTTTCTAAATAAGGAAATCCGATCCAAAAATAGTTAGTCCTTCCAAATCTTAAAACACTTTCCTTCGAAGAAAACATTTCTTCACTTTCTTTAGCAAGTAATGGATAGAGGCCGTATGGAGAGGATTCCCTCGCCCTAAACCGGATAAGACGGGGTTCACCAAACCATGTACAATAACTGTCCAAAAATCCCGAGTGTGCACACCCCTCCAAGGGCCAACCCCAAGGAGGAAGATAAGAGGACGGGGTCTCGATCAACTAACCCCCACCAGAAGCTCTGTATAGGAGGTCCCCTTTTATTATTTGGGAACAACCTACCCCTCTACCAAAACCGTTCAAACCAAAAATCAAAACCATTTCCAAACAATTAAATCCATTTCTTGAGATTAACCATCTCCATAACTTGTACAAAAGATCAAACGGTTTTGGTTTTCAAACTCTTAAAAGTTATGAGTCCTTTATTATATTTCAACATTTCAAGGGATGGAATAACATCAATCATTTTTCAATATTTCATCACAATAATCCAAACTTATAATAACAACCATTATAAACATTATACACAATATAACATTTGAAACAAAACTCAATAGTTCAAGAAAAGTGTATGGACAAGCGTTTCCCTTACCTTATGAGCTGGTCTAGATTTAAAGTTCCTCTTCTACAAATCCCGAGTCTACAATATACATAAAGTACTCGTTACTAAATTATTCAAGTCGGTCCTTAACTAGTTCAAATGGTTTTATGTATTTTACTCGGTTTTTGTTATGTTTCCATTTTGAACGTTTTGCTCCGAGTTTTATTCTTAAGAAAGCAAGCTAAGTTCATGGTCAGAATATTTAAGAGTATTTTATCAAGTTGGTGCTTTTAGTTTAACAAGTTAGCTTATACACTTGGTTTATACAAGTTCCTTATCTCATACATACTTTACGGTTTTACAGATTCTGAACAGTGACTTCAAAACATCATAACTCCTTCATTAATTAACTTTTTTTGGGTAATACCAATGGGGTTGGATTCCTTAAGGTGTCCTACAACTTTAAGTGTCAAATATTAACAGTCCAAAAACGACTCTAAGTCTTCTAAAATTTCTGTTTAGTAAAACGTGACGGTTTCCGAGTCACAGAAAGTTTTGGGCTGGTTCGGGTGTTTAAATAGTCGAAATATCGATTTTCAAAAGGCCAACATGCATGTCTCTCATTAAAGTTTATCATAGTCAAATTTCAAGAATTTATCTTTAGTATAACTTTATTTACTAGTGGCCTATTTGAAAATGGTAGGTTCTCAACTATCAATCTAAAGAACAATATTTTATCAGATTTCCAGATTGTCACTTTGTGTTGAAAAAATCATATAAAATCAAATACTCAATATTATTGGACGAAACCAACTCCAGTAGGTCTAGTATTTAGTCTAACAACTTTTATGTATATACCATGTTAGCCAAAAATAGGTTTAAGATGTACTATTGGTCGGATCTTTAGCTAGTGGTCAGAATATGAGTCACAAAATGTTTTTATGTATATTACAAAGATTATAAATTCAAACGAGTTGATTCCAGGGCCTAATATACTCTATATTCATTGAAGTTCATTGTGGTAAAAGGGTTTGTCCTCATTAAGCTTTTAAGTTACTTTTTAAGACACAAACATTGAGACTAGCAGATTCGTTTGCCCAGAATCATGTTCTTTTTGTATGATTTTTCATTTGCAAACTACTCAACGGATTATGACAAAATTTTGTACAATTATTAAAGACAGAAAGACCTACGACATATATTTTTTTCATAGCAATAACACAAGTCTAAGTTGGATTTTTATTCTGTTAATTATCAACCTCCGGATTTGACACTATGATGATTGTTTGTGTATAGGTTCTTGCATGCATGTATGAAGACTCTTATAGTTCGTTTAAGGGTTTGTTTTACTCAATATTAAGTGTTGAATGAGAATGAAATGCTAAGAGTTTAGTATTTTAGTCCTTACAAGGTGAAGATCTTAGTGTAAGGGCAAGATCCTCCTCCTAGCTTCTCCTTCTTCTTCTTCTTCTTCTTCTTCTCTCTATCTCTCTTCTCTTTTATTTTTGTGTTGATTGTGTTTGAGTGAGCTACTAATTCTGGTGGGAGCTTTGAGTTATAGGGTTTATTGAGTGTTGGAGTGAAGTTTTGGAAAGACAAAAAGAGGGATATGGGGAAGGGATAAAACGGCTCCCAAGTAGACAAGAGAGGAGCATGCTTCAACATGCATTGGTTCCTTGGCATGTAGGGTGGTTATAGGGTGGTTACTAGGTATCTAGGCTAGATGTGGTTAGGATTTCGTTTAGTGTTGTGTCGGGTTTCCGCGACACGGAAAACGAAGCGTGACGATATAATTTGAGACTCCTAATATCGACACTAGGGTTAAATGTATGTGTATATATATATATATATATATATATATATATATATATATGCTCTTCTCTTATTAAAATAAATTTGAGGAATATATTTTATTATAAATTCTTTTACCGTTTGACGATGAAAGCGTTATTAGATTATCGTCTAGAAGTCGGATTAAATTCTAGGTTACGTGACAGTTGTACCGCTACTAATTTCCCATTTTAGTTCTTATTATTTTATTCTTTATAATACTTTATTATTATTATTTTTAAATTTCCCTTTTTTATTTTATTTGATGATTTTACGGGTATTACACCCTCTATATGAACAAGCCAATGCTATTACCTTGAGGAGTGGGACCCATTACAAAGGCCTGTAAATGAAAGGGGATGAAAACGATGAAAGTATGGAAGTTGCTCGTCAAGATTCGGAAAACAACGAAAATTTGGCTGAAAAGGAGGTTGCTCGATCGAGCGAACACCCCCTTGCTCGATCGAGCAACCCAGGAAAAATCTGAAAATTTTGCTCGACGAGTTTCTGAAAGTTCCTGTTTTGAAAAACTCGGTCGAGCAACTCCCCTGCTCGATCGAGCAACCCATGATCAGACTTACAAGTCCCCTACTTCACCTTCAAAAGCAAAAGAAACCGAGTCAATCGCCATTACACTTCCTTTTCCTCACCGCCAACATAAATCCAAGCTTGATAAACAGTTTGGAAGGTTTATGGAAGTGGTCAAGAATTTGCGAGTGAGTGTACCTTTTACTGAGTTGATCACTCAAGTGCCGGCCTATGCAAAATTTCTGAAGGACATATTGACAAGGAAGTGATCCTTTAATTAAGTAGAGACGGTTGCATTTACTGAGGAATGCAGTGATGTGTTACAATCCAGATCACCACCTAAGCTAAAGGATCCAGGGAGTTTTTATATTCCTTGTAATATAGGCTGTCTAGCTATTGATAAAGCCTTTTGTGATTTAGGGGCTAGTGTTAGTGTAATGCCATTTTCTATTTGTAAAAAGTTAAATATGGGTCAACTTAATGTTACAACCATGACCTTACAAATGGCCGACCGTTCTATTAAACACCCTTTGAGAATTTTAGAAGATGTACCGGTTAGAGTAGGGAAATTTTTCATACCGGTTGACTTCGTCGTCTTAGATATGGCTGAGGACACCCAAATTCCTATCATCTTGGGACGACCATTCCTTCATACTGCGGGGGCGGTTATAGATGTTAAGAATGGGAGACTTACACTAACAGTGGAGGATGACACTATCACTTTCAATTTAGATAATGCAATGAAACACCCCATGCTAGAAGAGACATGTCATAGAGTCGATATTGTATCCTTTTCATTTCTTTCCCTTTTCGTTACCTCTAACTAGAGAAGATCAAATGGCTCAAACTCATTGGCTCCGGCTTAACCGCTTTTTTTTTAAGGGTTTACGCCTTTTATTTTGGCCCAACAAAATACATGGGCCTGCACGGAAAGACACAAAGTAATTTTGGGGCCGGTTTAGGCCAAGCATTTGGACCAAATTTTAGCCGAGCTTGACCCATACTAATAAGTAAAAAATATTATCTTTTACTAGAATTGCTCTTTTTTTTAACCTATAGCAACAAGTAACACATTTCTATTTAAAATGGAGGGTATTCATCTTAAGTTTAAAACGGGTTGAATAAGTACCATATTTTTGAAATGGGGAGATGATTGAGCACGTGGGTACTACAATTGAAGGTGTAGGGTAGATAGACCATGTTCTCAATGACCTAAAGTCTCTTATTTAAGTGTAGTTTAAAAAGTTAGGTTTTTATAAGTTTAGTTCAACTTTTATAAGTTCAGTTCAGCAAAATTAAAGAGTTACTCCCATAAGTTTAATTTAGCTACTATAAGTTCTATTCACAAAAGTTAAGCTCTTTTAAGTTCAGTTCACAAAAGTTAAGTTCCTATAAGCTTCTTTAGTTTATATATAAACTCATACTCATTTTATAATCACAAATTCTCATTTAAGACGGGGGTATCCGTCTTAAGCTTAAGACGGGTACCATATTCTCTCACAAAATACCCATCAAGGGTGAGTGGAGAAGCACATGTGGGGTGCCCACCTTGTCCCCTCTACCCATTTCCTCTCACAAAATATCCGTCGCAAGATCCGACCCGTCACAAGCAAGACCTACTGTTTTATAATTTGAGGAGTTTATAAAAATTGTACCTACTTTAGATCAATTCAAACCGATGCAAAAACAAGACGTTAATTATATATCCTATATGTTATTTTTTTTATATAAAAAAAACAACTAACCACTTAATTACCTACCAATGCTACCATACTCCCACCAGTTGTAAAGTAACTAATCGATTTAAAATTATACTAGTTTTAAACCAGTGCAAAAAAAAAATGCACGGGTCGTAATAACATACCATCATTAGTTACATGATCATATTAATGAGCATGATCAAATGTTAAATGTCATGACAATATAAATAGTCTACATTTGGAGATTTGACGTACGTATAATTGAAGTTACTGATCATACTATCATATGATGCAAACTAGTTTTACCCCCGTGCAAATTGCACGGGTTTGTTTTTCGAACATTGTTTTTATCATATATTTAAATAAATAAATAAATAATAATGTTAACTTTTTTATTTCACATGCGCAAATATAGAATATTTCATATAAAATATTAAACCCAATACATTAAAAATATTAAACCCAATACATTAACACTCTTGTATCAAACATGAAATAAATATTAAAAAAATAATGAAAACATTCTAAATAACATTATGAAT
This sequence comes from Heliosperma pusillum, assembly GCA_022085475.1. Classification (NCBI taxonomy): domain Eukaryota; kingdom Viridiplantae; phylum Streptophyta; class Magnoliopsida; order Caryophyllales; family Caryophyllaceae; genus Heliosperma; species Heliosperma pusillum. Next base: position 74,156 of record JAIUZE010000749.1, read on the forward strand.
TAAAAAAAAATATATAAAAAACTTGATGTTTATAATTAGTACATTAGAAGTGATGTAAGTACTGATATGATTAAAGCGATAATAACAAACTTAATTTATTTTTTAGACAAATTATAGATTTCAATTGTAAGACGGTTAGCATACAGCAACTCTGACCTGCTTCTGAGCATGCTCTAACTCGAGTCACCTGACTTATTTCCGACATGACCAATATTATAAATTAACCCGTTTGATTGTGTTAAAACAAAATATATTTTAATAAAGTAAATATTTAATAAATCAATAGTTTCTCACCAATTAGTATTCACTTCATTAAACTGTAATTTAATTTATTGATTTGTTTTAATTATAATTTTGCAAACTGCCCTGGTATGGTTATAAATATATTATGTAATTTCATTTATAAGTATATCTATATTATTATTAATATTATTTTCCAATAAAACTGACATGACTAATAAACATCAATTTACGATTATATCAAACTTCAATTGGAGGAGAGTATTTTTAGTTACATGAGTATTTTCTTACTAATTTGTGTAATAGTGGGAAAAATAATATATAAAATGAATTTTTAATTTATATTTGGTAAAAAATCAATGATCCTAAAACAAACGTGTACTAAATTTTCATTCGAATTATTCGTAAATATGGAAATAAAAAATTTAATGCATACATCATTTTGTAAATATTAGTCATATTTTAGAAAGTGTATTTTAATTAAATGAAGTTAGAAAGTTAGTGGACCCTTGTGTACATGATGATATGGCTAAACCAAATGGCTTTAAATGTTTGTGTTTTAATAGAAGAAAGATTATATTCAAATACTCAAAAATTTCTTTGAAATAACATTTGATGTCGTATTCGATGTACATTTGTTATTGGCACAAATTAATTTTCTAATTACTCGTACTCACATATGTCTTCAAGTATTAGTTTTAAGCATAATGTGTTAAAATTATAAGTGTGTATCTTATTTTGACAATTTTATTTTCCTTTCTTCTTCGGTTCTTTCACTCTCCAACGTTATTGGGAGTTGACATAGTTGTTTATCAATCTCATAAACATATGAGAAAATACATTTTACAAAAGTGTGACAACTCACAATTCAAGTCACAAATAATTACGAGTACATCAATTGGTGATTATATTAACCACCAATTGAGGCTTAATCCCTAAAGAAGATGGTTGAGGCTTCGCAATACAAGATCATGTTTGTCATTGCCATTCTCATCGTGGCTCCCACTGCGGTGTTTAGGGGCCTCTTTGACATTGTTGGAACAATAAGGAGTCAGCTTGCAGGAGGTGCTAGTCGGTTATTTTTTTAACGAAACCCGTCCCTAATTGATTTACGTGTGGGACTGTATTAATTACTTTATTATTACAACTAGATTTCATGCCCGTGCGATGCACGAGTTTACGTTAATGTAATTTTCCTATAACGTACGGTTGACTTATAAAAATAAACTTTTAAACTTTTAAGACTATGATAAAATATACTCCGTAATTTTTAAAAAAAATAATATTGATATATTGATTCAACTTATTGTATTTTAAACATATGTTACCAATCTTGTCGGGACTCAAGTTATATTTGATCTATATTATGACTCGAAAAATGATTCAAAGTACCTAAGAATTAAGCTCTCTAAGACAATGTTTAAGAAACTCAAAAGATTTTGGGTTGATCACCGTACCTTATGGTAATTGTTCGATATAGGGCAATTCTACTATTTATAGTTATTAGTTATTAGTATATTCACCACACATACATTATTTTTCAATATGAGATATATAACATACTAAGAATTACACAAAGTATATGCAAATAATATGATATTCTCACTACAAGAATCAGGTCCAGTACCGACCGTCTTTAGCGGTCGCAAATAATGACAATCGGTCGGTATTACCACTTACCGACCGTTTTTTCTTCTTTACCGTCCGAAACAAATCGGTCGGTAATTGTGGTCGGTAAATGTTACATACAGACCGATTTGCAATCGGTCGGACAAATACCGACCGATGAATCCGTCGCTAGAAAGAAAATCCGTCGGTGCCAAAACATTGACTTGGTCAATATTAACCTCCAATCGGTCGGTATAACACAATTCGGTCGGTAATTACCGATCGACGGTCGGTCGGTAACTGTTATGGGTCGGTCGGTGCGGGATTTTGTCAATTAATGGGCAAAATGTTTTTGGACGGCAATCGGTCGGTATTTTTGTTTTGTCGGTCGGTAAAGTATACATGCCGGTCGGTAATGGCTCTAGTCGGTCGGTTTCCAATGTGCACGTTTTGGGTGATTTTTGCTTCTTATTCTCCCCCATTTGCTATATTTCCTGCAAATATTTCAAAATATATACAAATGCATTCGGACACAATTTTTTGGAACCAGAAACCGTCTTTCAAATTAGAAAATATTCAACGTAATCTTACAACCAAGATAACCATAACGTTACATGTCTTACATCTATCGTAACCATGTCTTATACAACCACTAAAGTTTTACAAGTAACCATGTCTTATACAACCAACTACCTTACACTTGAAAACCATTTCCGCCTCCACCGGAGTTATCGTTATTTGGGTTATAAGAGAAATCAAATGTGTTATTGTTGCATCGGTATTGGGTTTGGGATTCAAATAGTTTGGCTAAGGCCTCCATTTGGCGCCTTGTTTCTTCTCGTTCACGCGTACTAGCGGCTTGACTTGCCGTGATTTGTTGCCTTAGTTCTTCTTGATTTTTCATGTAAAGTTCTTCCCTCTTCCGAGCTTCTTCTTCCCTCTTCCGAGCTTCTTCTTCCCTTTGTTGCACCTCCTCTCTATACTTCCTAAACTCTTCGGCCGCTTCTCTCTTACGTGCTTCAATTGATTGACTTAGAACACCCGGGATATATTGTTGGGAGGCGTAAGAATTACCTGTCGATACACCTGGCAAAAGCAACCCGACCCGATTGACCCGACCCGAATGACCCGACCCGTGACCCGAAATTGACCCGAACTACAACACCTGAATGTGACCCGAAACCCGA
>JAIUZE010000750.1:0-83286 GCA_022085475.1 Heliosperma pusillum
TTTGAAATTCTTTGAATTTTTTAAAAGCATCACTTTTATGCCTAATCAAGTAGACATATCCATTTCTACTCAAGTCGTCGGTAAAAGTAATGAAGTAGTGATAACCACCTCTAGCTTGGATAGTCATTGGACCGCATACATCTGTATGTATAAGTCCTAATACTTCACTTGCTCGTGTCCCTTTTCCCGTAAAAGGAGCACGAGTCATCTTGCCTAGAAGACAAGATTCGCATACGCCATAAGATTCGTAATCGAATGGTTTGAGTACTTTAGTTGAAACAAGTCTCTTTATGCGTCGTTCGTTTATGTGCCCTAAACGACAATGCCAAAGGTATGATTGATTAGGTTCACCTGTTTTGAGCTTCTTGTTTTTTACATGATAGACCTCTTTTGCAATATCTAGAACATAAATACCTCCAATAGAAATGGCCTCGCCATAAACCATTTCATTAAAAGCAAAAGTACAACAGTTGTTCTTAATACAAAATGAAAAACCTTCCATGTCTACCACGGAAATGGAGATAATGTTCTTGGTAAGAGTTGGTACATAATAGCAATTATTTAAATACAACTCTAAACCATTAGGCAAAAGAAGAACGTAGGTGCCCACGGAAACTGCGGCTACCTTAGCTCCATTTTCCATGCGCAGGTCCACGTCACCCTTGGCTAGTGCTTGCACGTCCCTCAGCCCCTGTACATGATTACAAAGGTGAGAACCAAAACCGGTATCAAATACCCAAGAAGAAGTACTAGCAAAGTTAATATCTATCATATAGAGTGAAGAGCGAATTTTACCTGACGTTGTCACCACAAAACGTCTGTAGTCTTTCAAGTTACTTGGGGCAATGCGTTTCCAATGCCCTTTGCCATTACAATAATAGCAATCCGCCTCCGCGTGTTTGTTGACTTTGGGCTTGGGCTTATAAAAGACCTTGCCCTTTCCCTTGCCGACTTTCTTAAAAAGAGTCTTACCCTTTCCTTTGTCCTTCCTCGCCCCAAGGTTCATGTTCTTCATTTTCATGGAAAGAACATCCTTGGGTTTACTCCCACTAGCCTCCATGTCCCTCTCCGCTTGGGTGAGGAGTGCATGGAGTTCATGGAAACTCTTGTCCATGCCATTCATGTTGTAGTTCACCCTAAATTGGGTGAACTTAGGTGTGAGTGAATGAAGGATTATACCCACCACCAATTGCTTCGGAATTTTGCACCCTAGACGCTCTAAGGTGTCCGCGTGCTCAACCATTTTGAGCACATGTGGGCCAACTTTTTGGCCCCTTTGAAGCTTAGTGTCAAATAATTTCGTAGCCGCCTCATATTGGAGAATTTGAGGGGCTTGCGAAAACATCGACGTAATCCTCGTGAATATCGCATATGCATTGAGAGATATCAATTGGAGTTTGAGTTTGGGTGAGATTGACCAAATCAAGACATTCTTGACGTCATTAGCAACCTTGAAATAAAGGTCATATTCGGCCCGAACCACCGCGGACAATCTAGGCGCGGGTTCGGTGGGGGCTCTTCGACCAAGTAGCGAAGTACGTTATCGGATAACGCGGCGCTCTTGATCGTTGACTCCCATTCAACGAAGTTACTTCCAACGCCGATAAACACAACCACAAGTGAGACGACTGGAATTTCAAGTTTGTTTGTAGGTGAGCAACGATTTTGAAGTTTAATCACCATTTTTTTATATTGTATGCAGTATACTTATTTTCCGACGCCGTAATGAACTTCTCGTCATAGCCGCTTCATCATTGACGTGAACCGAGTACCCCAACAATAGTGACGACATGCCTCTGAGCTCGTCTTACTTGAATTGAAATCAACTTCAACAGGCGAACTTTGTAACACGGCATGCCTCTGAGTTCGTCGTACTTGTGACTTACGGACCCCGCCCGACACTTCTCAGACTATGGTCCATGCCATCTTCGTCGTTTCTCTGCTTTTTGTTTATTTGTTGACGATTGTAAAGACGCCACCATCTTTATGAATGACACGAGGAACCATGCCCGGTGCATCCTTTGCCGACGGCGATTAATATGATAGCTATACTCCGAATTCTACTGGAAAGTGTTGACCCTCTACTCAGAGAAGGGGAATCCGCCACCGACTTGATGACCAGGCCTAAACACCGTAATCCGATGGTGTATAGTCGGCGAATACTAAAAGAGAAATTAAATTACCATGGCGCATCTTAAAGACTCGACTTTAATGATGACCACGAATAATTAAATTGACCAGCCATTTGAGTTCTAGTGGCCTTGAATTCAACTTGACATGGGAGAAATTTGAGCCAAATTGAGATCAATGGCAGAATATGGGAGTTTTCTTTTTTGTTTGATTTTTCTTTTATTTTGATTTGGAATGTAGTTTGGGTTTGTGGGTTCTTTTAATGAGAATTCTGCCACTAGCTCTTTTGCTTAAGGAAACACGTGGGTTCACCACATATTTCACTTTTTGTTTTCGAGAAATTAATTTTGTTTCTCTTTATGTCTTAGGAGACAATATGGTGTACTTCAAAACCAGCAAATCTCAAAGACTGTTAAGAAAAACTTAGTGACAATCGACAACGCGAATGACGGAGCAGATGACAGAGTCAAGCACCTCGTTTTCCCTCCTATGATGGGTTCCTTCGATGAGTGTTGGTTACCGATGATATATCCGCCGAACTTAGACAGTTGGTGGCACGAAGCCGAAAACTCTTCCTTGGTGTTTCGTTCTTCACATCATCAAGGCAACAAGGCCGTGACACCTTTTTTTCGGAAATTTCACGCAGAGACGAAATTTAAGCTAGAAGACATTTTTGTACAACATCTGAAAAATTAAAGGATTCATTGTATTTCCTTTAGCTTAAACATTTCCTTTTGTAACACTTAAGAGTGTATTTATTTTGAAAACCGGGATAATAATAAGTTGAGCCATTTTTTTTATTTCTCAACCTCGCATATCCATTTTGTTTTGCCATAGTTTAGACTCTTATAGGTCAGGAGTAAGAGAAGGTTTTTTTTTTGGTATGGCTGGACTAAAGCAAATTATTTACTTTAGCTGCCTACATACCCTTAAAGCACGAGCAAATTGTACTTTACGAGATCAAGCCAACGTAGTTTGAACGAAACAAAGTGGATTTTGTTTGAGGGGTTTTTGCCGCACCTAAATAAAAAGGGTTTTACCTAAGTTGCCTACATACCTGCAAAATGCTAACACGTTACAGGATCAAGCCAACGTAATTCATTGACGAGAATTTGGGTTTGGATTTTTTTTGTAGTTTTTTTTGGTTGTTTGTTTTTGGGTTTTTTTTGTTTGAATTTCTTTGTAGTTATTGTTTTTTGGTTTTTTGTTTTTGGGGTTTTTTTTGGTTTGAATTTCTTTGTATTTTTTTTTGTGCGCAGTTTAGGCTCGTGCTCAGGAGCTTATTGCTGAATTGTCGTCTCACGGATAACAGCGCTTCAAGAACTTGGCGTCCTCTTGATTTTGAACGGCAAACGTTGGAGCCATGATAGATTTAGGCTCTGCGGGCATGACGACGACCGCTGGCTACAAACTGAATCATTCTTACGAATTCTTTATTTGGAGAATGAGGGCATGACTTAGCACTTTCGACATTCACATGCGCCACAGTGCAATTGGATTCAGCGACATCATCTAGATCCAAGAGAATCTTACCATCCGCGGTCAACTGCATTATTTTCTCTTTGAGGGTTATGCATTTCTCAATTGGATGACTCACAACTCTATGATATCGGCAATATTTCGGATCGGTTGTACGTCCAGCTTCATTTGGTCGTTTAGACTCTGGAAGCTCAATTACCTTTTTCTCCAAAAGATCGTCTAACATCCCTGGTTGGTCGGAATCCGGAAAAGGATACGTCTTCTTCTCAAGCACTTTCAAAGTTGGTCGTGGCTTGTGCATATCTTTCGAGTACGTTGCCACCTTCTTGTCTGTTTTGGGTCGAGCCGAGATTTTCACCGGATTAGAAGTAGAAACTGTCATAACCTCATTTGAAGTGTTATTATATGCTTGGTTGTTATTCTTAAACTCCTTTCTTTCCGGTTTTTATTCTGAATGATTGAAAAATCGTCCTCCATGACTGGCGATGGTAATTTCCATGTCGTGGGCCCGAGTAGCTAGATCCTTAAATGACCTTGGCTTGATGGCTTGAAGGATGTAGACTAGATCCAAATTCATCCTTTGGATGCACATTTCAACAGCAGAAGTCACCGACATACGGTCTTTGCACTCGAGGCTTAACGCACGCCACCTACTAATATAGTCGATGACGGGTTCATTCTTCCATTGCTTCGTGTTAGTGAGTTCAGTCATACTTACAATACGCCGGGTACTGTAAAAGCGATTAAGGAACTCTTTCTCCATCTCGTCCCAACTGTTGATCGACTCGGCGCTTAGATCCGTGTACCAATCAAAAGCAATCCCCTTCAGAGATCGAACGAATTGCTTGACAAGGAGATCGCCATCAATACCGGCAGTGTTACAAGTTTCAATGAAATGGGCAATATGTTGCTTGGGGTTTCCTTTTCCATCAAATTGTTGAAACTTTGGCGGTTGGTAGCCGAGAGGCATCCTTATGCAGTCAATTCTCTTACTATACGGCTTGACGTAACAATGATTGCCAACGGAGTTAAAGTTTTCGTCAAACTGACTTTTGAAGGCCTCCGCGATCATCTTTTGGACGCCTTTAGCGGTAAATGAGTTACCCTTGTCACGACCATCATCATCGTCGCTAGCGTCATCACTATCACCACTTTGAAAAGACGACGCGGGTCGCTTCTCCAACTTTTTCGTCAAAGCGTCGATCAGTTTGGTTTTTTCTTCGTTATCCTTCTTGAGTTCGTCAAGAATGGTATTCATTTTGTTGAGTTGTTCCTCCATATAGCTGCTCTTAATAACCATGACGGGCGCCACCAAGGAATATGATTGTTGGCTCGACATCTCCTGGTTACGCCTTTGTGGTGACGACGGAGATGAATCGGTGCTACTGTGGTTATCCTCTACGGTGAATGGCTGGAACAACTGGTTTTTTTGAACAGTCATATTCTCAAAAGCGTCGGACACCATCTCTCGAAATGTTGAGGAAACAAACTGAGGGTTGTCGACTTGAACGCGAGGAAGAGAGCCAAAGACAGGGTAATCAAATTGCCTAGAGTCGCCGGCACCATATGACTCCTTGGAAACATTGGCGGTGACGTTAGATTTGTGGGGCCTTGTAGGCATGGATGCAGATTGGAGTTTCGCTGCAGCGGTACGGATGAGGATGGACCCGGTCTTGCTCCTTGTGGAAACATTGATAGGGGATCTATCAAGAGATGCACCGTGACGGGTTATGCTTTCGTCATCAGATTTGAATGTCATCCTCTTCGACATGGCGGATATTTTTTTGGAGGCCATCAGAAAGACTATTGTGAAATTTGATTGTGCAGAAAAAGAGATGAGTAGTAGAGAAGTCCCACCGGGCGTGCCAAATTTGTAACAACAAATTCGTGTTAATCTGTAAATAACAAAAGAAAAACACAGATAATGAAACAAAATAATAATTTTATTAAATCAAAGAATTTCGGGTACAATCTCTATTTATTCTACTGATTCAATTTCCGCAAATTAAATATGTAGGAGGGTCTTGATTTAAAGACTTGATTCTCCTTTGACAAATTGGATTTGCTCCTCTTCAAACTGACGGCAACAGATGCTTGATGTCGGATCAAAGGGTAATTTTTTATTCAAATCTAGATAACTAGAAATGAATATCTTCTGTTTTTCTCTAAGTTTCTCTTAGGAGAGAATTTTTTGTAGAGATGATTTTTTTATGAAGGGTTTTTGAGTTTTTTGTGGAGATTCGTCTCAAATAAGAGTGTTTTTACTATTTATATAAGACTCTTATTTTTACGGTGCAATTAACAACATTGCCACTGCTTTCCCATATTTTTCGTTGACTTCCTCCCTAATCTCATGCATATTCCATTATTCCCCACCTTTAGTGGAACAAAAGCATTATATTGTTATTGACCAAGTCATCAAGTATTTCTTCTCAAAACTCAATCACTGCCATGAAGTAAAAATGAGTCACGTTTTCTTAGCTAATCCTGTATGTGCCGGTTTCCTTATTTTTTTGGGATACTTTTGGACTTATTATTAACCTTTGTCTAGTGGGCTTGAGTCCAATGACTTGTCATTTACGTCTCATGATTTGTATTAAAATATAGCACACCCATTTCTCGAGTGGACCGATTTCATATTTTTGAAAAGACGGACTGAACACCGTCATACTTGTTCGGGCTAAAATCCACCAACCCATTTTCGAACCGATAAAATTTCCCGTAAGTCAACATTTTGACTTTTTGACCCCATTTTGACATTGTAAGACATTTTTTTATGTCTACAGTATGTTAATAGCTTTTGCGGCTCACAAATGCATCAAACTTTTTCAAATGGATGTCAAAACGGCTTTTCTAAATGGTTATTTAGAAGAGGAAGTCTTTGTTGAGCAACCCCTGGGCTTTACGGATAATGATTTTCCAAACCATGTTTTTAAATTGGACAAAGAACTTTATGGTTTAAAACAGGCTCCAAGAGCTTGGTACGATCGCTTGTCCAAGTTTCTTTTAGAAAATGGTTTTGTGCGTGGATCGGTTGATAAAACATTATTCATAAAGTCACAGTGCAATGGACTGTTAATTGTGCAGATTTATGTCGATGAAATTATTTTTGGTGCTACTAATGAACTTCTTTATTTGTACTTTTCGGAACTAATGAAATATGAGTTTGAAATGAGTATTATGGGAGAGCTTGGATTCTTCCTTGGGCTACAAATCAAGCAAACTTAAGATGGTGTGATGATTCATCAAAAAAAGTACATAAAGGAGATGCTAAGCAAATTCGGTATGACTAATTCTAAACCATACTCAACACCTATGGTATCATCCATTAAGCTTGACAAAGATGAGAATGGTAAGAAAGTAGATTAAACGATGTATCGAGGTATGATCGGTTCATTACTTTATTTAACTACAAGTCGCCCGGATATATTGTTTAGTGTGTGTTTGTGTGCTCGTTTCCAAGCTAGTCCTAGAGAATCACACTTCATTGTCGTCAAAAGAATTCTTAGGTACTTAGTTGGAATGCAAACATTGTATCTATGGTATCCCTCACATTGTCCTTTTGATCTATTAGGGTACTCAGATGCGGATTACGTCGGAAGCGTTGTTGATAGAAAGAGAACGTCCGGAATTGCAACTTTCTTGGGTCCTTATTTAATTTCATGGGCTTCAAAGAAACAAAACACCGTCGCTCTTTCCACCGCCGAAAGCGAGTATGTTAATGCCGCATTGTGTTGCGCGCAAATTCTATGGGTTCGACAATAATTGAAAGATTATGGTATTGTATTCGATTCCACTCCTATCTTATGTGATAATACAACTGCCATTAAAATTTCTAAGAACCCGATACAACACTCGAGGACTAAACACATTGACATAAGACATCACTTTTTACGTGATCATGTGGAAAAGGGTCAAATCCGTCTTAACTTTTGTAGAACCGAAAATCAAATTGCCGATATTTTTACAATACCGCTTGAAAGAGAACAATTCGTAAAACTTCGGTTGGAAATTGGTTTGTTAGATTGCGCATAATTCTATGAGTAGACGATTTGACTCAATGATTTATTGGAGTGGTTGATACATTTTAATGTGTATATATGTGATTAAGTGTGTTTTATTAACCATGTTTGAATGTTAATTAACAAGTATTATCATTTGTGTAATAATGTGACATGCATAGAGCCAACAAAACAACTCACCAAAATATCACATCACCTTTCCTCCTTCTTCATGCCTTAACCGTCCCATTTATAGCCTCCCTCATACCTTCCATAACACTTACCTTTCTACTTGAAATAATGCCTTCCAAAAAAGCCCAACTCAAAACCGTCAAACAAATTCGGGATTCGTTCAAACCAAAGCCCACGACTCCCTCTACATGTAGGTTGTGGTGTGATTATCAATGAAGTTGTAGAGAACATTGAGAAAGAAATTGAGGAAAATGAAAAAGTGTTTTGGAGATGAAGAAAACGAAGAGGAAAATGAGAAGGGAACCGAAACAGTAACCGAAAAAGGAGATGGAGAAAAGGAGACTGTTAAGAAAAAAAGTTGAATTTGAAAAATGTAAGAAAAAAATGGTGAAATAAAGATTGAGAAAAAGAAAAGGAAAGGGAAAAACCGAGTTGAATGAGGAACAAATCAAGGAGTTGAATGATATTTTTTATGATGAACATTTGTTCAATGATGGTGAGAAAACCAAATCGAAAGCAAAAATCCGTCAAAAGAGAAGTGTGACGTTGGGAAAAGCAAAGAGGTAGTGGAAGTTCGGATGAAAAATACGGAGTTGAAAACTATTCTTACCGATCTTACCAAAGCCGGGAAAAACCAATAATGGGTATGATGATGAGGACGATGACATGTCCTAGACCTCTCGGCCTTACTCTCTTCTTAACTTATCCTTTTGCCTAACCAAGCCTTATATTATTTTGCTCATGGCTTTATGTTTGTTATGTTGTTACATGAACTTGATAGTATTTGTTTAATTTTCTTGAACTATGTGGTTTGTAAACTAACTTTGTCACTTTGTTGCATTAGAATGTTATTGTGACAACCCTCGCGAATGCGGAAATAAAACATAACAAGCATGTGATTTATATAGCGGAAAATACAATGTTTTTTAAACTTTTTACATGCAAATAGAAAGGTACGAGGAATGTCAATAATTACAAACCAAAGTATAAAATACTACACAAAATGTTATCCAACATCAAAGTTATTAGCAACTAGCTAAACAACGTCTAGAGGTGACTCTTCCAGGCCAACGCCCGCTAGCTCACACACAAACCCAAAATACCACAAGCAAAAAGCCATCCAATCAAGCAACCTGTTCAACCATGAAAAACATGAACGCCACACTCAGTGGGGAGTAACTCCGGGTTCTCCCAGCCATATCACATTAAACATACTTAAACGGTAATACGAAAGTAGAAGCATGCGTATATAAATATACATGTGAAATACGAGAAGAATAAATAGGCAATTCAATATATAAAGATATCGGTACATGTAGTACAAAAACCGTAACCATCATATTATAGACAAACTCGGGGAAGACACCCTTAGGCAACTACATACTCGCTAGGGCTTGCATCTCATCGTTAGCGGCATATACTTGATAAGATTGAACTCGACATATGAACTGTACGCATCAGATTACAAATAGACTCGAGAAAGACACTCTTAGGCAACCATATACTCACTAGGGCTTGCATCTCACCGTTAGCGGCATAAGTTTGATAAGATTAAGACTCGACATATAAAACATGCCAAATCATCCAATGACCGCAAATAATCAATCATATAATCATCCATTGAAACGTACAATATGTTGACGACATCTCTCACGGTAAATGACACGCACTAGCACCATGTACATGCAAATATGATTAAAAGGCATCCACGGGATAAATCATTGCCCCGAACGCATACACGATGCTACATTTCGTATATGTAGACTAATTTCCTCCCGGTAGGACGACGATATAAATATCCGATCCTAGTCTAAACCTGGCCAGACTCTCGGAATAACATTTTCCGATTTGACATGCGATAAACATTTCGCATCCAAGACTCGGTCAATCATAGACGCCGAGTACCCCAAATTCGGTCAACCTTCACGAAAGAGGCGGAAAAGAGCACAAGCCTCACAACAAGCGGTACGCTACATGCAATGACACCACCTCGCAAGTATAAAACATTTTACGGCCGGGTCGATCAACGCAAAGTGTTCGCCTCCTAACAACGTCGTCATATGATCACTAACACATGCAATCAAGCAGTAAGGATACACTCCCCGTTCCGACATTCCAGCCTTACGAACGTGGAGGTAGCCAAGGGAATGAGAGTACAAAACACATAACAAAATAGTGCTCAAACCGTAACATTTGAAAACCGACTCAAAGTGGAACATATCAAGAACCGTCACAAAACATGCGATACAAGCGAAGGGAATATCATATATTCAAAACATTAATATTTAAAGTCAACTTTTAGAGTCAAACCCGGAAGTAAACAAAAGTCAAAGTCAAACCCGAGACCCGAGAAATGGGAGTGGGTTTCAAACAAATCATCAATGCAAAAAGACCAAGTCCAAAGGGTCAAGGAAAGTCAAGGCGGGACTAGCATTCAAAGGGTCAACGAAAGTCAAGGCGCTCAACCAAGGGAAAAACTGGCAGCATAAAACGCTGTCAGCGCCAGGGAACGCTGCCGGCGTCCACACGACGCTGCCAGCGTCCTGGTCTCAGGCACGAGTTCCTTCATTCTCCGTCTTGTCATCAACATACAACAATCAACATTTATCATCACAAACCATCAATTCTCATATCAATTATCAACTAACAACAACCATCATCAACAACACAATTCCTATGATTACTAACCTTATTCTAAATATGATTTCTAACATAGAAAATACATAAAACACGTAAATGATATCGAGTAACCCTTCACCGTTACCTTTTGGCGTCTTCAATCCTCGTCTAGGTTCTCTTTTATCATGTAGTCGTCTTTGTCGAGGTCTTGGAGGTCACCACCTACGATTAGATAATAAAAGATGAATATAATTCACCTTTGAGAAAGACGGATAAATTGAAAAGCAAGAAAGACGGTAATTTTATTACCAATTAAGATAGAGGACGATGAGAGGGAAGATTAAGACGAACTTTAGTGAATTTGAGCGAGAAATGAAGGAGTAGAGTCGATAAGGAGCTTGATCAAATATGGAGCTTAAGCTTTGGGTGGTTACTTGGTGAGGAAGAGGGAGATGTTGAATATGAGGGAATTTAGGGTTAAGGGGAGTATGAGGGAGTAAGTGGAAAAATATGGGAAAAAGCTCATAAGCGTCTTAAGACGTAACTTACTCGGAATCTCGCGTAAAGTCCGAAAACGAAATCGGATTTTCTAAAATAGACACGGGAAATTAAATTGTAGACTAAAACTAAAATTCCCTGAAAAGTATCCGTATAATATTTTTACTATAAAAATAGGGTACATTTGCGGGTGTTACAATCACCCCACCTTTTAAAAAGTTTCGTCCTCGAAAGTTGAGAGTAGAAAATAAAAGTATCAAGACAAGAATCGGTTTTCAAAAACAACACGAAAGTTTTTACAAGGGAAAACATTTATGAAATGAGGTTCTTCTCGAAAATGGTTTAAAGAGATTTTTCATAAGTGCGAAACTTTATTTACGGATCTTAAGAGTGCCCGTCTCGAACGAGAACTCTAATTATCCAGATCAAATCAATATCGAAATAGTGAAATCAAAAATCAAAACAAGCGTTAGTAAGTGCAGGACTAGTCACCAAACGTCTCCAATAATAAGTCCAAACATCCAACCAAACGCAAAATCCAAATATAAAAGCAAAAGAAATCCATTTTCTCCAAAAAGAGGGTACACAATCCATCTTTAGACTTCTTTGAAACGTTAAATTAGAAATACAATATGAAAATTTAAGGTTTTCTCAAAGATAAAATCAAATAACAAGACATTAAACGTACATAGAGCGACTCGAACATCAAGTTCACAAATCATGATAACAAAATATATACAAAACACGCAAAAACAAAACAAATCGAACTCTTAGGGATAGGAATATCACGATAAAATCGGCAGGAAGATCTACAAGAATTCGACATCACTAACTTTACGAATAAACTAGTCCTCAAGAGAAAGCGAATTACCCAATTTCCAACTCAACATTTTCAATCATTAGATTCCTACGAAAATTATTTCATAACCACGAGACTTCAAGCCACTAACCCAATTATTCAAATTCAATTAGTATCTACTAAAGTCCATCGGCACGGTAGACTCCACAACTAACAATCCACATGAACGATTCATTACGTACTCTAATCTTCTTAGTTCCATCAAAACTCTTATTATCAACCGCCAACAAAATACCTATGTCTAGGGAAACATGATCACTAACAACCACTAGGTAAGGAGACTTACCATGAAATCCTTTGACCCAATTCATTCCAAAACTCATTATCCTAAATCATTAATAATTAACCTCCTCATCTTCAAAAGTTAAATCACAAAACCTCAAGAGAGATTAGTCACAAATCTCAATCACTTATATTTTGCCAATCACGGGGAAAAGAGACCGTTAATCAAATTATTTAGCTTCTTAACTCAAAATACATCGGTCTTCGCTTATGATAATATTCCTCAAGTTTGGTCATCCTAAGTTTATCCTCAATTCCTTATAATCATCTAAACATGAAACTAGCTCAATAAGGCGGGTAGGTACCATATTTGAAACTTCTTCAAAACACACCTATTAACTCCTCACATTAGCTAATAAGAAAACTACCTCATAAGAGAGTAGGGAAAAAAATGAACATGATACAAGGAACACTAGGATGCATTACCAAATGACTACGATAAGACGGAAAAGACGAAGGCGAAAAAGGAAAACAAGGTTGTTTTAAGGAAGTGAAACTACCAGTCACGATCTCCGGGTGGGCATCGGCTTCGGCTCGGCGGAGTACATAGCTGGGTCCTTTAGCCTTGGCACCGGGTGCGGGAGTCTGACGATCGGGGCACTCACGAACGCGGTGACTTGACTTCTTGCAGAAAAAGTAAAAGAGGGGCCTATCATAGGATCCAACTCCGGGGTGAACGAGTTTCCTACAACTGTCACAAATTCTTCCTTGAGCTTGAGGGGAAGCATTGAAACGCCTCTTAATAGTATAGGCATTAGAAGAAGAGGGAGTGAAAGGTCTTTTGTCATGGGAGTTTGACCTTGGATTGAAAGAGGGAAAAGGAGATGGATTCTTCATCTTCGCTCCATCTCTAATGCCCTTCATGGAGTCCTTGGCCCGAAGGGCATCATCATATAATTCTCCGAAAGATGTAAAGCTTCTCCTTACTTTGCTTTGGAGCAAAGCACTAAGCTTATTACGATAGTAAAAAGCTCGATCTTCATCATCCTTGATGAGTCCTGGGGCAAAGCGAGCAAGCTTGTTGAATTGAGTGGTGAAGTCTTGGGTCATCAATTCACCTTGCTTGATGTCGATGAATTCTCTGAGTCTTTGTTGCTTGAGCTCCAAGGGGTAAAATCGGTCCTCAACGAGAGCCTTGAAACATTCCCAATCGAAATTGATTTCAAGAATAGCGGTGGGATAAGCAATCGACCACCAGTTGTCTGCTTCCCTTACAAGAAAGTACTTAGCAATCCTTATCTTGTCCTCTTCACGGACTTGGTATAAGTCAAATTGCTTCTCCATCACTCAAAACCATTCCGAGAGCTCGGTAGGTTCCGGCTCTCCACCATAAGGCGTAATATTGCTCCTAGCAATTTGGCTAGCCACCCAAGCATAGCCTCCTTGGCGATTTTCTTCTCTATGAGGAGGGACTTGGTCGGCACGAGCATTAGCCGCATCTTGTTGTTTTCTCAGAAATTGAGTAAGAGCCTCAAGAATGACGTTCTCTTCTACTCGAGGTCTATCCATCTTCATAAGAAACAAAAATATAACAAGTTAATCCTAACACTTAGCATCAAGAGACTATCAAGCAAAGTTCTTAATTTCTACCCATCTCTCATTTATTATTTCAAGGTCAAGTAGTTTAAGTTTAGGGTTCACGTATGTGCGTCGGGAGCGTTTAAGCTCTGATACCAACTGTGACAACCCTCGCGAATGCGGAAATAAAACATAACAAGCATGTGATTTATATAGCGGAAAATACGATATTTTTAAAACTTTTTACATGCAAATAGAAAGGTACGAGGAATGTCAGTAATTACAAACCAAAGTATAAAATACTACAAGAGAAGTAGTCTCTCACCATGTATGCGTCTTATCTTGATCATGTTTTGACTTGTGATATGTTTAGACTTGTGAACCTTGACCATAGATTGAGGGGGAAGAACACATTCAATTTTATTTGTCTTGCCATCATCAAAGGGGGAAATTGTTGAAACCAATTGTAGATTAGATTGGTTGATGATGCCTTAAGACAAATTAATCTTATTGTTAATATAATGTGTGTCTTCTAAGTTTTAATCGTATAGCTATGGAAGCTCAACTAATCGTTCAAGGTTGCACAAGAAGATCAAGAGATGAAGATCGTCATTGTTAGAGTCATAGTGTTGTATAAGAGATCGTTAAACTCGATTCATGCTAAGTACTTCAAAACTGACACTGACATGTCACTGTGGTTTCTGACTCTTAAATATTTCGAAAATATTTAACTCTTGAAAATAGGTTTCCAAACTTTTAATCAACATTTTACATTGCTAAAATTTTGGTTTGATCTTTATAAAATGAAAGAAAGCTTTGTGTGTCTTGGACAAGAGGTAGCTTGCACAAAAAGACACTTGCCAAAAATGGGTTGTTTACTTTTTCTATATTTGGTCAGTACAATTTATGCTCTTTCTTGTTGAAAAAAAAACTACCCTTATTTGTCTAAATGTGTGTTGCAAAATTAAGCTTACTAGAAAGCTAGATTACTTGTGCAAGTAATTCATTTTGCTTGCATAAGGGGTCATGGTTTCTTGTGCCTTAATTGACCATCTTATTTGTTGTTCAGGCTTCAATTCTTTAATATTTTTTAACACTTGTACTTTATTGTAGTGTGTTATTTTTAGTGTGAAATATACTCTACTTTACATTATAAATACCATACTTATTTCATTTGAACAAGTGTGCAACAACAAAGATTTATAAGAAAAAAGACTTTGAGTTCTTTGAGTTTTATAGAGTAAATTATCTTTGCAAAAACCGTTTAACATTTCTTACTTAATTGTTTTGCAAAATATTTTTCTTAAGTCTTTTACAAAGAGCTAGTTCGTTGCAACAAAGCATGTATTGTGTTCGATGATCTCGTGTTAGTACTTAATCGTTTTCTCCACCGTTCATTTTGTGAACATTTTGAGAAACACAAGTCTTGTAACAAACGAGTTGAACAAGTCTTAAGATAGAGTTATCTTGAGCAACTAGCAACTTGAAAGAGTTGGGGAAGTCTCTTGGCGGAGTAGCCTTGAGAAATAGCAACTCGAAAGAGTTGGGGAAGTCTCTTAGCGGAGTAGCTTTGATCATAAGTCTTGGTGCGGAGTAGCATTGAGCAAATAGCAACCGAAGTAGGTTGGGGAGTTGTGTTATTATTCGGCGTCTTTGTTTGTATGAGTTTACTTCAAAGATGTTTAATAAGATAACGTTGGATGTAGGTCGCGGAGTAGTGATCGAAACAATTTAAAAAACATCCTTGAGTTTTGTCTATTTCGTTTTTAATATTTCCGATGCACTCTGAATTCACTGTTGATTCCACTGTGACATTTACTTGCTGAATCGTTGTTGAATACTTCTAACTTTCTAGTTCTAAGTGTCAATTTCTCCTTTCTTCTAAGTAGTGTCTTAGTGATCATAGAGTTTTAAAAGAAGCTTTTATTAAGCTTAAAAGTTTAAATAGACACCTAATTCACCCCCTCCCCCTCTTAGGTGATCTCGCCCTTGACTCTTCATTAATGTACTGCTAACTATTGTTATCTTAATGGTGATAATTAAGGGTAATAAAAAACTATTAGCATCAGAGAAACCGTGAACACAATAGAAGGGTCATGACGTGGCAAGTTTGGCTAGGAAAGTATTCATACATGTCAAGATGTTGTGATAAGACGTGAAATCATCTTAAATTAAGACGTCTTAAATGAAAATAAGAGGACTTAATAATAATATAAAGGAATAGCAAAAAAGGAAGTGAAGGGAATCAGAAAGCATTTTAAAATAATGCTCAAAAATAAGTATTTGTCGTTTTCAATCCGATTTAAAATTATTTATCAAAATGGTGTCCACGTAGGCTCGGATGTCGCGAACCAAAAACACGGAGTAAACATGCCATTGGCAATGGCGTGTTTCTATCGAGTAGGTAAATGCAAACTTACAAAAATGAACTAAAAGCAAACACGCCATTGGCAATGGCGGGTTTTCTAAAAGAGACACTACTGAACACTTATTTTTTTAAAAAAATTGTACAATTTTTTTATTTAAAAACTTTATTTATTTTTTTTGCAAAAAAAATAAATTAAAGACACGTCATTCCCAATGGCGTGTTTGTCCCGTGTTTCAAATCAAAACCCGAGCCTACATGGAAAACATTTTGATAAATAATTTTTAACCCGATCCAAAACGACAAATACTTATTTTTTTAGCATCATTTTAAAAATTCTTTCAGGAATCTAAGAATTAACCCGAGCCTACATGGAAAATTCTTCGTATTAGATAGGTTGTATATCAAAGTCATAAATTAACCTGACTAGCCCTATTTTACATCTCTCTCTAAAAACCTACTAACTCATTCCTCTTCCAGACGACTTCCAGTGTCTACTTTGACAATTGACACACCCACAGCTCCCTATAACTTTCTCGTCTCACATGATCAGATCATGCCTCTTCTTCACCATCCTATTGTCTTCATTCTATTAATCTTTGTTGTAATCCCTCATCTCACTACCTCATCCACGACTTATATTGATATACCTTTTCTATAGTACCTAAAATTCAATGGATTTGAAGTCACTGTTGAAATAATTGAAAGTATCTTCAGAATAACTTCATGTAAATATGATACGTAACTTATATTTTGGTTGTTTTTAAATTCGCTTGCATTCATTTTTAAAGTTCATACTTCAATATTTTATAAATCTTTCATATCAATATTTTTTTTGTACGAAATTTGTTAGATCTACTTATTATGTTCTACTATACTTTTTATGTGATAGAATGAAGATACTGTCACAAACAAAAAAACAAGAGAAACAAATGATCGGTACAAAGAAAATATTGTATTGTTATAAGCTTTTAAACGGAATCTACAAGTTTTGTTAACGAACCAAAAAACAACAAATTTGGTTTGCAATAAAATTCACTTATTGCATCCAACCACTAAAAATGATACAAGGACTATTCACTGATTATGCGTCTAACTAGTGAAAAATTCAACAATATTTGTTAAGCAGAAGTAAGTTTTTCAATTGACGACTAAAAATAGAAGATAATAATCCCCCTACTACTAAAAGAATAAGTCACCTTGAAAATTTTCCCGCTCAAATTTCACAATATGAATTGGGCCTTTATTAGGTATTTATTCTTTAAATTAATTATGTACAAGTTAGGCCCACAAGTGATTTATTATCATTAGATTATTGAAACATCTCTTGCATAAAAAAAATCTACACATAAAAAACAATGAAATATTATTCTTATAAAATAGTATTAACATATATTATTTTAAGTATTATACTCAGTAATCTTTTCTATCACATATACTCTCTATCGAAATAGCCTCACAACACTTAAAAGAATACATGAAAATGAAATTTGATTTGATTTTATAAAATACGAAAATAAATCCGATATACAACATAAAATCAGAATATTTATAAAATTCAATATTGTTAAGTATAATAATTATGACTCAAGAAACATAATATATAAATATATGATTTATTAAATGACAAATTAGGTTTTTGTATGAGTTTACATAAAAAAAATCAATTATTTGTAAGGTCTTACACATAAAAGTTAGATATGACAAGTTGTAATTAAATACAATTTTTTAAAACACAAATTATAGAGTAACATAGACCAATATTAAAATAACATACTTGCTAATGAATGAGTTGTCTTTTACATATTACGACCATCTCACATTATAAGATCGTCTCGCATTGTAACTTAGTAATAAGACCGTCTCACGCAATATCGCCCCAAATTAAAACTAAATTCTCTAAATGATAAGATCTAAAATACCGTGCAGTAGCACGGGATCTGCACTAGTTTATATTTACTTAGATAAGTAATTACCGAATAAAAACTTACTTTGTAATTAGTATGCATGTATTTCCGTAGTATTTCTATGTCAACCCTTGTCTCTAATCTCTATTTGATGGGCCATCAACATTAAGTAGGATTTGTCTTTAATCTCTATTTGATGGGCCATAACATTAAGTGTGCTTTGTCTCTAATCCTTATTTGATGGGCCATAACATTAAGTAT
Organism: Heliosperma pusillum; assembly: GCA_022085475.1. Taxonomy (NCBI): domain Eukaryota; kingdom Viridiplantae; phylum Streptophyta; class Magnoliopsida; order Caryophyllales; family Caryophyllaceae; genus Heliosperma; species Heliosperma pusillum. Next base: position 18,112 of record JAIUZE010000750.1, read on the forward strand.
CTTCATTGTGATTTATCATAACACTAGGTTTGTGACCCGTGAAATTCACGGGTTTGACTTTTTTAGTTTTGTTATTTTTATTATATTGTTAAGATTTGTTCGATTAATTAATTAATCCATATAAAAGCTATTATTTTTATTGCACATTTAAATTGAGTACCTATTTTTCCAAAAATAATAAAATTGAGTTAAATAGTAAGTTACTAAAATTTCATTGCAATCTCGTTGTGTGTTATTAAACATGTACATTAGATAATATGACATGTACGCATAAATACTAGATAATAATGTACCTCTCGATTATCCATGTCAATAGGAGTTTTTTTGTCCAACTTGTTATTAAGATTGTGATCCTCGCAACTCCAAGTTCATTCCATATGAGTGATTTTTCAAAAGGAAAATGATGAATAAAAATGAACAAATAACAAAATAAATCATGCATTTGAAAGTTTTTGAAATACTATTTTGTTTATGAATCTAAAAACAACATTCACATTCATGTTGGATTGTTGTCAATCTTGTAATTAGTTTATAATATAGAATTAAGTGGAATGAGGGGAGTGTTTGTTAAGAAATTTGAGTATTTTTATTCTCCACATGATATTCTTTCTCCAAAGAACCATCCCTACTAAAAGGAAAAAAAACACTGAGTAATTAATAACCCAAAAATGGTGGAATTTAATTAATTTAATATTAACTTTATCGTTATTAATATAAATTATCCCTTAAAAAATAAAATAAATAAAGCATCGAATCACGTAAGTATATTTACCTTTGAATAACGCAAGACTACAAATCTTGATAACCCCTAAATGAGAACAAAACAACACATATGTGAAGTTTAAAAAAGTGATGAGCACATCATAACCAATGGAACTTAAAATAACAAATAAGTAAATTATTAATTTAAAACATTAATACACCTACCTTGTTGTTGATACAATGATAAAAATGATTATTGACATATACAATTCAGTTGGCGACGGATTTAAGAAAAAAATATGGGCTTGAACTTTGGCTCACCAATGTTGCCTTCCATCAAACATTTATAGACAATTGATGATAGGCTTTATGATTTTTGGATGTCTTTTTTATTATTATTACCAAAGTTAATATAATCACAAATATGTAGCAAGGTCTTATGACTTTTGAGCATTCTTTTTCATTATTAGATAAATTAATATATACATAAATATGAAGGAAGAAGAAATGAAATGTAAAAGGTTTCCTTTAATTTTTTTCTATTTTTTTTTTTTTAAATTCTACCTTGTATGCTTTGCCTTTTATTTATAAATTGTTTATATAGATAATATATATAAATTTATACATGTCTCCAATTTAATGAAATTGAGCAAGTTTATAGCAATAAAAGGATGTTGCACATATAAACATTTTAAAATTAGAGTAATGTAAATTTTTATTTGTCGTTTAACATATTCTAGTTTTAAAAACTAAAAGGCCAATGTTTAATGTTACGTATATTACAAATTTGCCCTTACTATTTACAACTTTTTTATTCTTTTTATTTTATAAAGGCGTAAGAATTGAGCTATGTGATATTTATTCGTTGCTTAAAATATTCTAAATATAAACGTCGAAATTAAAAGATTTGTATGAATTTTAATTTATAACTGTTGTTTAAAAAATAAGAAATAATAATGTGACTAATAAATTGATAATCCATGTCATATTAAAAGTTGCCATGTAACATTAAAATTTGCCGTGTTACATTATTTTAAGTACCCTTTTAATTAGATTTTATAGATTTGTATTTATATTGTTCTACTTTGATATAAGCTCTCATTTATGACAAGTAAGTGGTAGTTCTCGCCCAAAAATCAATTTGATTTGGAATTAAAATTGGAATTTTAACTACTTCAACTTCAAATGCTCTTAAGAGTCTTACAATCCAAATCCTACACAACTACTCCGTATGACCATATGTATAATGCTCCTTAGAGCAATAGCAATAGTGGTTCTTCTCCTTGGGGTTGTCGCTAAGAACTTAATTTAAAAAGTTCATCTGTTGCAACTAAAAGTTCGTTCTTAATTTTAAGAACCGAGTTCTAAAATAAGAACTCAGGCTGTATAATATGGGAATTAGTGCTCCAGTAAATATAACTTAGAAAAATGTGAATCCATCTAAATGTTTTCGAGTTTTTATTGAAGAACTTTACATAAAGTTCATCTATTGTGGAAAAAAGTTATTATATATTGTAATTTGTGAGATATGACATGAGATAAGAAAAACTTTATATGAAGTTCTTCTATTTATATTGCTCTTAACTCAATAGGGAAATAATAACTGTACTTTTGATTATAATTTCTTTTTGTCCGTTCTTATTCCCAATTTGTTTTATTGATAGGCATGTTTTGCATTATGGTGACAAAACTGATCAGGGTTTATTGGTGATAATTCAGAAGGCACCAAGGCCGCCGTCTTTGGGCATGTGCGGCTCGTGCGGTCGCACAAGGCCCTCAAATTATTGGGTCATATTGTATTCTGAGAAACTACAAAAATAAGTACATGATGCTTGGAATATGTATTACTGAAGTAGTAATACATATTGAAATTCATGGAAAGTTCCAATTAATGTAAATTGAGGTAACCAAACAACCTACATCTTTTGTAATTCACATGAATTCAAGTTCCTATGCGATTTATTGGGTAACCAAACAACCCCTTTGTATCATCTTGTTTTTTGCTCCATGCATTTATGAGATTTTATTGTCTTTACTTGGCATTTTATAATTCTTTTGTTACTTTTACACGTCTCACATCCCCTCCAATTATCATTACTTTTATATTTATGGTATAACTAGTCATGACTCTTGATCCCACATTTTGTTTTACATTGTGCTTTGTTTCATTATCTAGTGAAGATAAGACGTAATCTTTCGGACAAAGTAAATTTTATTTTGTGATGTGAGAAAGCCAAAATTTGTAGATTAATATACGTATTTCTTTGTACATTCTTAAATATGGGGCCTCTTTTAATGTTTCGCACAAGGGCCCCGAAACTTCCAAGACGCCTCTGTCAGAAGTTACAAATTCTACTTATTGAATACTGCAAGCTAGAGTTGGCTGACGGGTGCCCGGCACGGCGGGTGACACGGGTCCGGCACGAGTCCGGCCCGGTACGGCACGAGTCCGGCCCGGTACGGTACGAGCCCGGGAAAAAGTGTGGGCCGGCTCGAGTACGGCACGACGGACAGGTATGCGGGCCACGGCACAGCAAAATGCAAATTTCTCGTGCCAAGGCACGGCACGGCACGGCCCGAGCACGGGGTGGCACGGCCCGAACCAGGCACGGCGGGCCAAGGCACGACACGACCCGGACGGCCCGGTGATATGGCTGTTGGAGCTTGGACTTTGAGGAAGAAAAGAGCTGTTAGAATTTTTGGGGAAGGGGAAGAGAGCCGTTAGAATGAAGTTGTTAGATTTTTTTTTTTTGTTATTTCATTTCCTATAAATAGTACTTCAATTCAATTTATTTCTTCGCAATTCAATCCAACTTCTTCTACTACTCTACTTATCTTGCAATCTTACAATCTTACAATATCAATAATAATTATATTATTTTCTTATTATTAGAATTCATGAATATAAAAGTCGTATACAATAATTCAATATAATTAGTTAATTACTTATTTGGCTTTGCAATTTCGGGTTTATATTAATCAAGTTGTTAAATCGGGTTCAAGTAAGACTTCAATTGTTCATCCCGAATTTCGAATTCCGAATTTCAAATTCCGGAAGCTTTGTTTGCATTTTCTAACTCTACTTTTTATTATATTGTTTTTATACTTGTTTTTATTAATTTAGTTAATTAATTGAATTACATTTAAAAAATTGTCTTTTAAAAAATAAATCGTAATTATGGATTCACAAAACTCACAAAACACATCTAAGAGGTCTCGTTATATAATTAGTGAGTCGGAATCACCAACAAGAAACCCCGAACCACAAATCTCGACTCCCGCACCATTTAACATGAACCAATGGATGAGTTTCACCCCGTCACAATTAGAAAACACGCAATGGACCGGCCAACCAACTTTTGGTATAGGCCAATCGACCGAACCCCGCTTAATGACCCCGACTTTTGGTATACCAATACTATATTTGAAAATCTACCTTTTTCCGGACCGACACCGATTACACTTCCGTGAATGCATACTCGACCAACTTTTATTCTCGAGGGGTTTAGACCACAATCACAACATAGGTCATCCGGTGATGGGTCATCTACCAAGTCAGTGCCACCCCATATAGAAAGTCAACCCAAGCGACCGAACAAGCCGTATTAACATGGATGACTGATGAACAAATGCTTGAAATAGAAAAAAAACATAGGGCTAGTCCACCGTGGCCACATTTTGTCAAATGTTCCGATATTAATAACCTGGTCGCCAAATGTAGACATTGTGAATCAATATTTAGTTGCGATAGTAAAAATGGTACCGGTCACTTACTTCGACACTCTAGGAAATGTAAAAGACGCCCTGATCAAGGACAAAGTTCAATGGACCAATTCGTGACTAAACCTGATTATCAATCAGACACTTATAATTATGGTGAATGTGCCGAACATTTGACTAGAATGATAATTCAAACGGAAAAACCGTTTGCACTTGCTGAACACCCTGCTTTTAATGATTATATGATACAAGATCATGTGATGACATCAATATAGAAAATACAAATATCGTCATAAACATGGAAGATGGCGTAAGCGTTGCGATACAAGATATAGGCTTGATACACCTCGGTTCGTTGAAATCAAGAATTGTACTACAAATAGCATACACAAGAAACGACTTTGGTGACGGTCATGAACATGCCTAAAACGGCTAACTCGTACGCATCTTGAGCTGATTTGGATGAATAAGACGAACAAAAAAATTAGCACTTAGTTATACTCATATTGTAATATTTTAATAATATAATTAGGGTCTATGTTGTAATCATTAGGCTACTTTGTAGGCCTTGGAGTACAAGTAAAAACCTAGGGTCTAGAGTGTCATCATTAGCCTAGACTTTATAGGGTAATGATTAGCCTAAGTAGTAGGCCTTGGAGTGCAAGGTTAATTTTGTGAAGTAAGCGTTGATGTCACGCGCCTTGGAGACCAAGGTATGCTCTCCTATAAAAGGAGACTACTTCTCCTTGGCAAAACACACTTGAAAAATCATCAATCAAAATTTCAGTTTTCTCTCAAAGTTCTCTCTTGTGAGCTGCATTTTAATTTGTAGTTCGAGTTGAATTTCCGACTGTGAATCGGGTTCAAAGTTTAGACTTGGGTGAGGTAATCCAAGGGCTAAATACTTATCAATCTTACCTTATTTCTATTTCACTATTCCCGGTTACTATTCACAAAAAAAAAACTTTTTCCTGTTACTATTCACGTGAACAGTACACGGGTACTATTCACATACAAAATATTAACTTGTTTTTCGTCATTCGCTTCCGCAAGCGTATCATTTGGCATCAGAGCGTAGGTTCTGATTCTTTTGTAATACAAAATAATGATTCCCAATCAAGATCAAGGCGGAATTGTTCAACCAAATTCCGACGAAAAATTTGAAGAATTATCGCGACAAATTCAATCAATGATGGAGCAAATGCAATTTCAATCTGAGCAATTGCGTCAACTTCAACAACAACCACGTCCAAAACCCCGACCTGCATTCCGTCCCCAAGACCATCCACAACGATTCATCGATGAATTTAAAGTAACTGAACTTCCAAAATTCGATGGCGGTACTGATCCGGAAAGTTATTTGGAGTGGGAACGCAAGATGGAGAGTCTATTCGAGTTCAAAGAGGTCATCGATGAAAAAAATTCAAATACGCTATTCTTAGACTTACAAAAAATGCGTCTCTTTGGTACGAAAATCTAAAGGCATCAAGGACACGAGAAGGTAAGGAACGAGTTGCTTCATGGGAGATTTTGAAACGTAAGTTGCGCAAGAGGTATGTCCCCAAAAACTACAAGCAAGACTTGTATCGTAAGATTTCTAAACTTACGCAAGGGATTTGGGACGTTGCTACTTACATTTTCGAGTTTGAGAAACTAACTTCGATGTGTGATGTGTTCGAGTTGGAAGAACAAAAAATGGCTAGATTCATTTGTGGTCTAAATCGAAATATTGCTAACACGGTTGATTTACAGTTCTACAATACTTTTGATGAACTTTGAAATCTAGCTATGAAGGTGGAAAAGCAACACAAGGCCAATCGAACTAGTTCAAGCACAACAAAAGTTACAAGTTGGTCAAAGTCTGACGGTTATACAAAACCTGTTGGGTCAACTTCATACGCCTCCAGTTCTGCCCATGGTACTATAAATAAAGTTCCACCAAGGCAAGATGGAGCCTTGAACAAAACAAAGGAGCGGGATTTGAGCAAGGTTCGTTGTTTCAAGTGCCAAGGCTTTGGTCACTTCCAAAATGAATGTCCAAACAAGAGGATATTGACTTTAAGGGAAGCCATTGATGTTCGGGAGAAACTAGAAGAGCAAGCACTTGAAGAACATGAAAACTTTGTTGAGGAAGAAGAAGAAATGTCCGAAGAAGGAGATGTTTTCAAAGCTCCAACAAGAACCGAATCCTTGGTCTTAAGGCGGTCTTTACATACCAAAATAGATCCCTTGGTGAATGAGCAACGTGACCAAATCTTCCACACCAAATGTCTAGTTCGAGACAAATGGTGTAATGTCATAATCGATGGTGGAAGTTTCACCAACGTGGCCTCAAGTGAAATGGTGAAAAAGTTGGCATTGACAACCACACCCCACCCAAAGCCATACCAATTGCATTGGCTTGATGATGGGAGTTCCATAAAGGTTAATCAACAAACCAAAGTAATTTTTGAAATGGGTCCATATCAGGATGAGATTGTGTGCGATGTTGTGCCTATGGATGCTTGCCACGTCCTTCTAGGACGACCATGGCAGTTTGATCGAGATGTCACTCACAAAAGGCGTACTAATGAATATATATTATTCATTAATGGAAAGAAGATTATTTTGAAGCCAATGACACCCGAAGAGATACAATCTACCTCCCTAGCTAAAGCAAAGAAGCCAAGTCTTACAGTTCTTGCAAATGCTCGAGAAATGGAACAAGCAATTGAAAGGGGAGAACGAATCTATGCACTTGTTTCCAAAGAGAGTGTCATAGGTGAGATCGAAATGAATACCACTCTCAATCCAAACGTCAAAGCGTTAATCCAAGAATATGAAGACGTGTTTTCAAACGATCTTTCAGCTGGTTTACCTCCAATTCGAGGCATAGAGCATCAAGTTGACCTTTTTCCAGGTGCACAACTACCTAACAAGGCAGCATATCGATGCAATCCGGAGGCAACTAAAGAGCTACAAAGGCAAATTGATGAGTTAATGGAAAAGGGCTATGTTCGTGAAAGCATGAGTCCGTGTGCTGTACCCGCACTATTAGTGCCAAAGAAGGATGGATCATGGAGGATGTGCATTAATAGTCGAGCCGTTAACAACATCACTATCAAATATCGCTTCCCAATTCCACGCCTAGACGACATGCTAGATGAATTACATGGCTCTATGGTGTTTTCAAAGATCGATTTAAGGAGTGGATACCACCAAATTCGAATGAGAGAAGGAGATGAATGGAAAACCGTGTTCAAGACAAAACATGGCTTATATGAATGGTTAGTGATGCCGTTCGGATTGACGAATGCACCTAGCACATTCATGCGTCTTATGAATGAAGTGTTGAAGCCTTTTCTTGGTAAGTTTTTTGTTGTATACCTCGATGATATTCTGGTCTACATCAAGAATGTGGAGGAACACCTCACTCACCTACAGAGTATTTTCAACGTCCTAAGAGCCCAAAAACTCTATGGAAAATTAGAGAAGTGTACATTCTTGGTGGATCGAGTTGTGTTTCTAGGATATGTGGTATCCAAGGAAGGCGTGTCCGTGGATGAATCGAAGGTTGAAGCAATGAAGTCATGGCCTATTCCCACTACTATCACTGACGTTAGATCATTTCATGGGTTAGCTTCATTTTATCGTCGATTTATTCACAATTTTAGTACCATTATGAGTCCGATAACGGAGTGCTTAAAGAAAGGAGCGTTTGTATGGACGCCACAAGCACAAGAAGCTTTTGAAGCAATTAAGGTGAAGCTTTGCCAAGCACCAATTCTTGCGTTGCCCGACTTCTCCCAACCATTTGAAGTAGAATGTGATGCAAGCGGAGCTGGTATAGGAGTTGTTCTCATCCAAGGAAAACGCCCCATAACATACTTTTCCGAAAAGCTTGGTGGAGCACGGAAGAATTATTCTACTTATGATAAGGAGTTCTACGCCATTGTACGAGCTCTTGATCATTGGAGTCATTATTTGCGGCCAAATCACTTTATACTTCGTTCTGATCATGAAGCATTGAATTATATTAATGGCCAACAAAAGCTTAATGCTCGACATGCAAAATGGGTGGAATTATTGCAATCATTTAATTTCTCATCAAGGTACAAAGATGGAAAAAGTAACGTGGTACCTGATGCCCTCTCTAGGCGTTATTCCTTAATTACAACACTCGAAACAAAGCTACTTGGTTTTGAATTGATCAAAGGATATTATGACCAAGATGAATCATTTCAAGGCATCCTTCAAGCAAGCAAAAATGGAGTATTTAAGGAGTTTGGAATGAAAGATGGTTTCCTATTTAAAGGGAATCGATTGTGTGTTCCTAAGCACCCCATTAGAGAATTGTTGGTAAGAGAGGCACATGACGGTGGAATCGTTGGGCATTTTGGTGTACAAAAGACGTTGGAAGTGTTACAAGAGCATTTATTTTGGCCGAAGATGCAAGGCGATGTTCAAAACATAGTTAGCAAGTGCGTAACTTGTCACTTGGCTAAAAGTACTTTCCGACCAGGAGAATACAAACCATTTTCGATTCCAGAACGACCGTGGGAAGATATCTCAATGGATTTTATAGTGGCTTTACCTCGCACTCAAAGAGGAAATGACGCAATCATGGTTGTCGTTGATCGATTCTCAAAGATGGCACATTTCATTCCATGCCATAAGACCGACGATGCACCATATGTTGCCGACTTATTTTTTAAGGAGATTGTACGCCTACATGGAATGCCTAGAACTATTGTTTCAGATCGCGATTCCAAGTTCTTAAGCTACTTTTGGAATACGCTTTGGAGAAAGGTGGGTACAAAGCTTTTGTTTAATACCTCGCATCACCCACAAACCGATGGGCAAACAAAGGTCACTAACCGAATTTTGGGTACGATATTACGTGGGTTGGTGAGCAAAACCCAAAAGGGTTGGGATCACAAGCTCTCCCATGCCGAGTTTGCCTATAATCGTTCTTCGACTTTCGCTACCAAGCATTCACCATTTGAGATTGTCTACGGAATCAACCCATACTTGCCACTTGATTTGTTACCATTACCTTCTTATGAGCTCGTTCATAAAGATGCCGAATCAAAGCTCAAATCCATGATCAGGCTACACGAGCAAGTCAAGAAACGTATCGAAGTGGTTAATGAGGCATATAAGCGTAAGGCAAACAAGTATCGCAAGCCAAGGGTATTTAATGAAGGCGACTTAGTTTGGTTACACTTACGCAAGGAGAGGTTCCACCACAAACGCAAGAACAAGCTAATGCCAAAATGTGAGGGGCCGTACAAAGTCATTGCAAGGGTAAATGACAATGCTTACAAAATTGAGCTCCCCGGTGATTATGGAGTCCACGCAACCTTTAGTGTTGGTGATCTTACTCCTTACATTGATGATGATGACCTAGCTGAATTGAGGTCAATTCCTTTTCAAGAGGAAGAGGATGATACAAAACCATGTGATGACACCAATATAGAAAATACAAATGTCGTCATAAACATGGAAGATGGCGTAAGTGTTGGAGTAAGTGTCCTCAACAATGGTGCGATCACATAATTAAATCTAGATAATAAGAATACAAAAGGGATGATGAATATTATAGTCAACTGGTCAACATAAATCGGTAACGATTGGCTCAATTGAGTTTGACGTTATTGTCGTATGACGGTGGTGATCAGTTGATCCCTTGAGGTCACACCTAAAGGACAATCCCCAAATCATGTACATTAATTAATTGTATAGTGATACAGATTAATTAATCCCTTAAATTGAACCAAGTATATATTGTAAGTGAAAAATATATCTTATTGTAATATGATTAAATAAGATTCATTTTAGTAATTTAATTGTTATATTACTAAGAATGCATTATGTTTATGAAACATTTGAGATAAGTTAATTTGGTTAATTATAATTACAAATTGTTGTAGATTGTTTTAACCAAATATGAGAGGACCCATTTTATTTACATATAACTATAAAATGTGACTTAAAATGTTAAGTCTAATTTATTTGTTATGAAATTGCATTTAAATTGGTTAAATGCACATTTATAAGAAAAATTACATGTTATATGTCACATGTCACACTTGTGACAAATGACAAATTGCAAAATTAAAATGGACACCCATATTACAAGGGTGCACCGGTTTTGGTAGTGTACAAAGAGGGTGATTATTTTTGTGTATTATTCTAATTAGGAATTAGACATAATCATATACAAAACTATTACCAACACTCAACCTTTTTACATTGTTAAGAACAATTGGAAGTGACAACACCCCACCCATGTGGGGTGTGTGTGACCGGTTTTCACAAGCCACAAGTGTGCTTGTTTTTCCCTCTTATTATATACTATAACATCTCATATTATTTCATTCATGAAAAACTACTTATCTCTCTACATTTTCTCACTAAAACTTAAGAAGTTCTACAACTTAGTTCATATTTCTAATAACATTACTAGTGTAGTAATAAGAGGTTATTAGATTTATTTTAAGGGCTTCTACTATTATATACTAGTGTAGTAATTTAGTAGAGATTAAGGGGTTGTCTTGGGTGCTACTAATTGGAGAGTTTCTACTTTGAAACTTGGAAGATCATCCTCATATTACTAGCTTAAGAACAATATTTGAAAGGAGTTCAAATATTGTGCCCATATTTTCATAATCAATGTAAGAAATGGTTATTTCCTTTATATTTTGTTATGCATGCATAAGGTCCTAATAGTTTAAGAGTAACTATTAATAAGATGATATTAGAAATGTCTAATATCGAGTTTAAGAAACTTACAGTAAGCGTTGCGATACAAGATATAGGCATGATACACCAAGGTTCGTTGAAATCAAGAATTGTACTACAAATAGCATACAAAAGAAACGACTTTGGTGACGGTCATGAACATGCCTAAAACGGCTAACTCGTACGCATCTTGAGCTGATTTGGATGAATAAGACGAATAAAAAAATCAACACTTAGTTATTCTCATATTGTAATATTTTAATAATATAATTAGGGTCTATGTTGTAATCATTAGGCTACTTTGTAGGCCTTGGAGTACAAGTAAAAACCTAGGGTCTAGAGTGTCATCATTAGCCTAGACTTTATAGGGTAATGATTAGGCTAAGTAGTAGGCCTTGGAGTGCAAGGTTAATTTTGTGATGTAAGCGTTGATGGCACGCGCCTTGGAGACCAAGGTATGCTCTCCTATAAAAGGAGACTACTTCTCCTTGGCAAAACACACTTGAAAAATCATCAATCAAAATTTGAGTTTTCTCTCAAAGTTCTCTCTTGTGAGCTGCATTTTAATTTGTAGTTCGAGTTGAATTTCCGATTGTGAATCGTTCAAAGTTAGACTAGGGTGAGGTAATCCAAGGGCTAAATACTTATCAATCTTACCTTATTTCTATTTCACTATTCCTGGTTACTATTCACAAAAAAAAACTTTTTTTCTCTGTACTATTCACGTGAACAGTACACGGGTACTATTCACATACAAAATATTAACTTGTTTTTCGTCATTCGCTTCCGCAAGCGTATCATTATGTTAGAAAAAATCAACCTTCCACAAAGAAACGAGTAGAAGGGTTGCTAGAAATAATGGTATGGTACAATTTTATACGGCACAACACCACCTTATTTCTGAATTTGAAAAATGTAAATGTAAATTTAGTATAACTGCTGATGGTTGGGATTCTGGCGTCGACCATTCGTATATTTGCATTACTGCTCATTGGTTGGATGACAACTGGTCTTTACAAAACGGGTTATTGAATTTGCTAAATTAGAACACCCTCATAACGCCGCTAATTATCATGCAGTAATAATGAACGGTATTAATGATTATGGACTTGCATCTAAAATTTTAACTTGTACTTTTGATAATTCATCTACCATGACTTCCGTTGCTAATATGTTAAAAACTAGTTTTAAATGAAGTTCTTTTAGATGGTGATTTGTTGCATGTTAGATGTGCTTGTCATGTTTTAAACTTATGTGTTAAATATGGACTTAAAGGCATCAAAAGTTATCATGAGAAATTTAAAAATATTGTTATGCATTTGAATACGACAAAGTGGAGACGTCAACGATGGCGTGATTTTTGTAAATCAAATGGATATGAATACAGAAAATTTCCCGAGGAAAATAATACTACGTGAAATTCTATGTACATTATGTTGAATACTATGATACCATATAAAGAACCCCTTACTGTTTTTTGATACCGTGCCTTTCCCGATAACATGTTATTTGAAGAGGATTGGCAAAAATAACAATCTATATTGAATTATTAGGTGCTTTAACAATGCAACTCTCTCTTTCTCGCATGTATATAAACCTACCGCTCCTTATTTTATTGGTAATATTATTCCTATTGCACAAATTTTTAAAAATTATCGTAGTAACCCTTTGTTTAACTCGTTTCTTCCAAAAATGGAGGAAAAGTGGTGCAAGTATTGGTCCGACATTCCTTATGTTTTTGTTTTTTCTATGATTTTAGACTTGAGGTGGAAATTTGATGAAACAATAAAGTTAGTTGGTGCTTATAAGTGCCTATTGGGTTTAACGTTTAACGAAGATTTATATAAAGAAAATGTTAGAAGTGCTTTTTTTACTGTATATAACCATTATGAGTCTGTTTTTGGTAACTTCACTCGTATTTCTTCCCGTTCTAGTTCAGATAATAGCAGCGGTGGTGGTTTTCAAGGAGGGAGCTTAAACGCTCTTAAAGGATTGATGAGTTCATTACAACCGAATCGACAACAAGCTACCCCAACATCCAACTTGGCCGAGTATCAAATGTATATTAGTTACGATTACTTGCGAGGTATTTCATATATGAGGAGGTCAACAACCTTGATCTTTTGAAATGGTGGCGAAATCAAAGAAGATCGCTTCCTGTGATGTCGGCAATAGCAAGGGACGTCTTAAGCATTCAAGTGTCTTCCGTTGCCTCCGAAAGTTATTTTAGCGGGGCAAATAGAGTATTGAATGACAAACAAACTCGTCTAAGATCTGATACACTTAAAATGTTAGTGTGCTATAACGATTGGATGGATGCCGAGAAACGAAGGCAAAATGAAGTCGACCATGAAAGCGAAATTGATTCCGACCAAACAAGCACCGAGTCAAATGTACAGTTGCATATAATATTTAATACTCTTGTAATTTGTAATTTTTTTTCTTATTTATGTGTAACATTAGATGTTTTTTTAAAGACTAATCATTGTTTCATCGTTTTATAATAAAACATTAAGATACTTATTTTAACGATTGTCTCATCTAAATTTATAATTGAGTACATTAATATTTAGTTGAATGCAATTATTAGTTATGTAAGTAATAAATTATATATTAAAATCATTATTAATATTTATTATTCATAATTATTTATTTAAAAAATCAACTTTAAAAAAAAATACATGGGCCGGCCCGGGTCAAGCACGACCGAGCCCACGGGCCAGGCACGGCACGGGCCCGATTTTACCGGGCCAATGGCCGGGATGCGGCAGCGGGTAGGGGTGGTCGGGCCGGCACGGCACGGCACGGCCCAGTGGACCGACGAACCGTGCCTGGACCGGGCCAAAATTTGGGGCTGGCACGACGAGCCGGCACGACGTATGACAACCCTCGCGAATGCGGAAATAAAACATAACAAGCATGTGATTCAAATGGTGGAAAATACGATGTTTTTAAAACTTTTATACATGCAAGAAGAAGTATACGAGGAGTGTCAAACATTACAAACCAAGGTACGAAATATACTACAACAAGAGACGTAGTCTCTCCAAATGTTATCAAAGTAAAAGTGATTAACAAACAAGCTAAAAACGTCTAGAGGTGTTTCATCCAGGGACAACGCCCGCTAGCTCACACCTGAACCCAAATTACCACAAGCAAAAAGCCATCCAATCAAGCAACCTGTTCATCCATGAAAAACTTGAACGCCACAGTCAGTGGGGAGTAACTCCGGGTTCTCCCAGCCATATCACATTAAACGTACATAAAAGGAAATACAAAAGTGGAAGCATGCATATATAGATATACATGTGAAAATACGATAAGGATAGATAGGCAATTCGATAATTAAAGATAAGAGCATATGGAATACAAATCCGAATCCATCATGTTATACAAAGACTCGGGGAAGACACTCTTAGGCAACCGAATACACTCACTAGGGCTTGCATCTCACCGTTAGCGGTATAAGTTTGATAAGATTGAAACTCGACAACCAAACCATGCCAAGTCATGCAATGATCACAAATGATCCATCTTATTATCATCCATTCAAACATACAATACATTGACGACCTATCTCACGGTAAATGAAACGCACTAGCACCATGTACATGGCAAGAATGATTAAAATCGCATCCACGGGATGACATTTCCCTGAACGCATACACGATGACATTTCGTATATGTAGACTAATTTCCTCCTGGTAGGACGACGATATAAATACCCGGTCCTAGTCTAAACCTGGCCAGACTCTCGGAATAAACGTGTTCCGATTCGACAAGCGATGACATTTCGCATCCAAGACTCGGTCAATCATAGAGCCGAGTACCCCAAATTCGGTCGATAATTCACGAAAGAGGCGGAAAAGAGCACAAGCATCAAAACAAGCGGTACGCTACATGCAAATGACACCACCTCGCAAGTATACAACATTTGACGGCCGGGTCGATCAACGCAAAGCGTTCGCCTCCCAACAACGTCGTCATATGCCCATTAACACATGCAATTAGGCAGTAAGGATACATACCCGTTCCGACATTCCAGCCTTACGAACGTGGAGGTAGCCAAGGGAATGAGAGTACAAAGCACATAACAAAATAGTGCTCAAACCGTAACATTTGTACAAACCGACTCAAAGTGGGATATATCAAAAACCGTCACAAAACATGCGATACAAGCGAATGGAATATCATATATTCGAAACATTAATATTTTAAGTCATTACGTAAATTTATACGATAAACGAACCATGGGAACTACTATAAATTAAAAGATTATAAATTATAAGGAAATAATTCCAGCAGGTTGCCGGCCGGTCAGTGGACCGGCGGCCGAGCACCCGGTTGGCGCCTCATGCACAAACTCAAAAACCATATAAAATGCAGCGTGTTCCCAGCCGGTCAGGGGACCGGCGGCCGGGCACCCGGCTGGGAGCACCACACCAACAAATACAAACTTCACTTCTGATGTGTTCCCAGCCGGTAGGCAGACCGGCGGCCGGTCACCTGGCTGGGAACCCCAGTTCACCCGAGAGCCACTTAACAAGTTCATCCATTTTCAATTTCATAGTTAACTTCTATCAACTATCAACAATCAATAATCATCATCAACAATCATCAACTAACAACAATGATCATCAAAAACACAATTCCTAAGCTTACTAATCATATTCTAAATACGATTTATAACATAGAAAACACGTAAAACACGTAAATGATATCGAGTAACCCTTCACCGTTACCTTATTGCGTCTTCACTCCGCGTCAAGGTCCTCTTCAATCAAGAAGCAGTCTTTGTCGGGATCTTGGAGGTCACCACCTACAAATAGTTAATAAAAGATGAATATAATTCACCTTGAGAAAGACGGATAATTTGAAAAGCGAGAAAGACGGTAATTTTACTACCAATACGGATAGAGGACGATGAGAAGGAAAGAATGAGACGAACCTAGGTGAATTTGAGCGAGTTGAGACGATTCTAAGGTTGGAAGAATTATGGAAGCTAGGTTTTGGGGTTTCTTGGTGAGGAAGAAGGAGATGTTGAGTTGTGAGGAAGTTAGGGTTATGAGGGAGTATGAGGGGAGTTAGTGGAAAAAGTCAAGAAAAGTCAAAGATGTCTTAAGACGTGATTCACTTGAAATCTCGCGAAAAATCCAAATACGAACTCGGAAATTCTAAATTCGACACGGGAAATTTAATTCTAAACTAAAACTAAATTTCGCTGAAAAGTATCCGTAAAATGTTTTTACTTATAAAAATAGGGTACATTTGCGGGTGTTACAATCACCCCACCTTTTAAAAAGTTTCGCCCTCGAAACTTGAGCGAAAGAAAGATACCTTAATCGAATAGGCTTGGATATTTACTACGCATAGAAGCTTCCGTTTCCCAAGTCTCTTCTTCAACATTGGCACATCTCCACAAGATTTTCACTAAAGGAACACTTTACTTCTCAACTTCTTATCCTTGCGATCTAGGACGCGGATCGGCTTCTCTTCAAAGGACAAATTCGGTTCAAGCTCAGGCATTTCCTTTTGAAAGACATGGCTTGGATCACTAACATACTTTCTCAATTGAGAAATATGGAATACATTATGAACCTTAGCCAAATTCGGGGGCAAATCCAACTTGTAAGCAACGGCACCAATCCTTTTCACAATATCAAAGGGTCCAATGTATTTCGGGCTCAATTTACCCTTAACTCCAAACCGTTTAACACCCTTCATTGGAGATACTTTCAAGAACACTTTATCTCCAACCTCAAATTCTAGCGGTCTTCTTCGGATATCGGCATAAGACTTTTGCCGATCTTGAGCGGCCTTCATTCTATTACGAATGACCTTCACATTATCAATAGTCTCAACAAGAACATCGGGGCCTAAGTCACGAACATCACTCAATTGGTTCCAACGTATAGGACTCCGACATTTCTTTCCATAAAGAGCTTCATAAGGAGCCATCTTGATCGATGCATGATAACTGTTGTTGTAAGAAAACTCCACCAACGGTAGACTCTTTTTCCAACTAGATTGGAAGTCGAGTGCACAAGCCCTAAGCAAGTCTTCTAAAGTCTGAATAGACCTCTCGGTCTGACCATCGGTAGCGGCATGAAATGTGGTACTCATCAACAATTTACTACCCATGGCTTCTTGTAAAGCCTTCCAAAATATCGAACAGAATCTCGGATCTCGGTCGGATATGATTTCCTTGGGAACACCATGGTATCTAACAATCTCATCAACATAGGCTTTCGCTAAACGATCTAAGCTCCAAGTTTCTTTGATCGGAATAAATCTAGCACACTTGGTCAAACGATCAACAACAACCCAAACGGCATCTTTACCACCAACGGTCCTCGGCAAAGCCATAACGAAATCCATAGAAATAGATTCTGTGACAACCCTCGCGAATACGGAAATAAAACATACAAGCATGTGATTTAATTAGCGGAAAATACGATGTTTTTAAAACTTTTTACATGCAAGATAGAAATACGAGGAGTGTCAAATAAATACGTACCAAGGTAGAATATACTACAAAGAGACGAAGTCTCTCAAAATGTTATCAAAGTCAAAGAGATTAGCAACTAGCTAAATAACGTCTAGAGGTGAATCTTCCAGGCCAACGCCCGCTAGCTCACACCCGAACCCAAAATACCACAAGCAAAAAGCCATCCAATCAAGCAACCTGTTCATTCATGAAAAACATGAACGCCACAGTCAGTGGGGAGTAACTCCAGGTTCTCCCAACCATATCACATTAAACGTACATAAACGGAAATACAAAAGTAGAAGCATGCATATATAGGTATACATGTGAAATACGAGAACGATAAATAGGCAATTCAATATATAAGAATATCGATACATGGGTACAAAACCGTAACCATCATATTATAGATAGACTCGGGGAAGACACTCTTAGGCAACTATATACTCACTAGGGCTTACATCTCACCGTTAGCGGCATATACTTGATAAGATAGAGACTCGACATATACACCACGTCAATCATTTATTTCATGCAAGAGTCCAACTCAATGTTCACGTATAATTCAACTTACAAACGACCATACAATCATACAAATATGACACATATTCTCTCACGATAAATGACACGCACTAGCATCATGTACAACAGCAAGACAAGCCAATGGAAGCCCACGGGATAAGACATTTCCGTGAACCGTATACGATAAGACGTTTCGTATACTCATGACCTAGACAAACAAGTTCACGGGATAAGACGTTTCCCGGAATCATGTACGATAAGACGTTTCGTACACATAAGACTCTAATCCTCTCGTTAGGACGACGATAATAATACGGTCCTAGTCTAAACCTGACCAGACTCTCGGGATAAGACATTTCCCGATTCGACATGTGGTAAGACGTTCCACATCCAAGACTCGATTATACAAGGACGTCGAGTACCCCAAATTCGGCTAAACCACACGAAAGAGGCGGAAAGTGATCTATAGTCAAAAGTGAAGCTAGTACGCTACATGCAATGACACCATCTCGCAAGGATACAACATTTGACGGTCGGGTCGATCAACGCATTGCGTTCGCCTCCTAACAACGTCGTTATATCCCCACTAAACAAATGCACAACGGCATCATGGTTATACTCCACCGCTCCGAAATTTAAGTCTAACGGTTATAAAGTATGACCGGGGGAATGAGAGTTCAAAGCACTTACAAAGTTACAATTAGTGCTCATATCAAAACATATGTAAAACCGACTCAAAACGGGGACATATCAAAAACCGTCACAAAACATGTGATATAAGCATGATATAAATGTAAAAATGATAAAAATGAGACAATGTGTGATTACATAAGCATTAGACCAAGTTTAAGAAGTATAATGAGTAAGAAACATAAATCTCATCTCAAAACAACAAGTTTGGAAACCAACTAAAACAAGGGTCTACTTCAAACGTTCATAACTAGAGTTCTAGACATGCAAATGCAGAAATTCTAAATGGAGGTGATAGCTTATCCTCTTGCGGTTCCAACGGTAGGTCACAAGTCCAAAACAAGCAAGTAACAAAAGAGATATGATCATTTTACGAAAAGGGGTCAGTGAAGTGAGTTCCCAGCCGGTCAATAGGGCCGGCGGCCGGGCACCCGGCTGGGATATCATCAACACACAAAATCATCCAAAATACAGTGTGTTCCCAGCCGGTCAAAGGGGCCGGCGGCCGGGCACCCGGCTGGGACAACATCCACAAACAAAATACAACTTCTTTCTGATGTGTTCCCAGCCGGTCAAGAGGCCGGCGGCCGGGTACCCGGCTGGGAACAACACCTCACCCGAGAACAACAACACTTCACTTTAAACTTCAATAATCACTTATAACTATCATCAATTACCAACAATCAACAACAATTATCAACAATTATCAACACACAATAACCATCATCAACAAACACCAATTATATGAATACTAATCCTATCCTAAATACGATTTCTAACATGGAAAACACATTAAAAACACGTAATTGATATCGAGTAACCCTTCACCGTTACCTTTTCGCGTCTTCACTCCGCGTCAATGTCCTCTTCTATCAAGAAGTAGTCTTTGTCGGGATCTTGGAGGTCACCACCTACAAATAGTTAATAAAAGATGAATATAATTCTCCTTGAGAAAGACGGATAATTTGAAAAGCGAGAAAGACGGTAATTTTACTACCAATACGGATAGAGGACGATGAGAGGGAAAGAATGAGACGAACCTAGGTGAATTTGAGCGAGAAATGAGAGAGTTGAGACGATTCTAAGCTTGGAAGAATTATGGAAGCTAGGTTTTTGGGGTTTCCTTGTGAGGAAGAAGGAGGTGTTGAGTTGTGAGGAAGTTAGGGTTATGAGGGAGTATGAGAGGAGTAAGTGGAAAAAGTCAAGAAAAGTCAAAGACGTCTTAAGACGTGATTCACTTGAAATCTCGCGTAAAATCCAAATACGAACTCGGAAATTCTAAATTCGACACAGGAAATTTAATTCTAAACTAAAACTAAATTTCGCTTAAAAGTATCCGTAAAATATTTTTACTATAAAAATAGGGTACATTTGCGGGTGTTACAGATTCCCACTTCCATAGCGGAATATCCAACGGTTGTAGCAATCCACCGAGCCTCTTGTGTTCAATCTTCACTTGTTGGCAAGTAAGACATCTTCCAACATAAGACACAACATCGCCCTTCAAATTCGGCCACCAAAATTGTAGCTTCAAGTCTTTGTACATCTTATCACCTCTGGGGTGAATAGAGTAAGGG
Organism: Heliosperma pusillum; assembly: GCA_022085475.1. Lineage (NCBI taxonomy): Eukaryota > Viridiplantae > Streptophyta > Magnoliopsida > Caryophyllales > Caryophyllaceae > Heliosperma > Heliosperma pusillum. The sequence continues at coordinate 38,533 of JAIUZE010000750.1, forward strand.
GAAAGGTGAGCTTCATCAAGAACTCGCTTTCTCAAATCAAGAGCATTAGGAACAAACAAACGGCCATGAAAACGAAGAACACCCTTATCATCAAACTTGAAATCCTTAGCTTTTCCTTCAAGAAGTTTGGCTTGAATAGACTTGTAGGTAAGATCATCGACTTGGTTTTCGCGGATCTCACGGAGAAACACTGGTTCGGCAGTCATAGCACCAACATAATCAAATCCACGATCCACAATTTCCAACTTCAACTTTCGAAACTCAAAACAAATATCAACGGGCAATGCCGACATAACATTCAAAGAATGAGAAGATTTCCTACTAAGAGCATCGGCAACAACATTAGCCTTCCCTTCATGATACAACAACTCAAAATCATAATCATTCACCAATTCCAACCATCTTTTTTGTCTCATATTCAACTCTTTTTTGAGTAAATATGTACTTCAAACTTTTGTGATCGGTGAATATACGACAATGAACACCAATAAGGTAATGTCTCCACACTTTCAAAGCATGAACCACGGCGGCCAATTCCAAATCATGAGTAGGATAGTTCACTTCATGAACTCTCAAGTGTCTCGAAGCATAAGCCACCAACTTCCTACTTTGCATAAGAACACAACCCAAACCCATCTTGGAAGCATCACAATAGACATCAAAGTCTACACCATCTTCAGGCAAAGTCAACACCGGAGCGGTAGTTAACCTTTTCTTCAACTCTTGAAAAGCAGCTTCACAAGCTTCATTCCATAGGAACTTGGTTTCCTTCTTCAATAGTTGAGTCATTGGTCTAGCAAGCTTGGAGAAATCCTTGACAAATCTACGGTAATAACCAGCTAAACCAAGAAAACTTCGAATTTCTCTAATATCGGTCAGACTCTTCCAATCCACCACAGCTTCAATCTTCGAAGGATCCACCATAACACCCCCTTTAGAAATCACATGCCCAAGAAAAGACACTTTAGGTAACCAAAATTCACACTTGGAGAATTTAGCAAACCACTTTTGACGACGAAGAACACCCAAAATAGTCCTTAGATGAATAGCATGCTCTTCTTCGGACTTGGAGAAAATAAGGATATCGTCAATGAATACCACCACACACTTGTCAAGATACTCACTAAATGTGCGGTTCATTTGATCCATAAAGATAGCGGGAACATTGGTCAATCCAAATGGCATCACCTTGAACTCATAATGACCATACCTTGTACTAAAAACGGTCTTCGGAATGTCAACTTCTCGAACGGGAATTTGGTGATAACCGGATCTCAAATCGATCTTGGAAAAAGTAGAAGCACCCTTTAATTGATCAAACAAATCTTCAATTCTTGGTAAAGGATACCTATTCTTGATTGTAATCCGGTTCAACTCACGGTAATCAATACAAAGCCTCATAGAACCATCTTTCTTCTTCACAAAAAGAACGGGAGCACCCCAAGGCGAGGCACTTGGTCGAATAAAACCCTTCTCAATCATATCATCTAGCTGCTTCCTTAATTCTTTCAACTCGGTTGGAGCCATACGGTAAGGAGCTTTGGCTATGGGTCCGGAACCAGGTACAAGATCAATAGAGAACTCAACATCACGCTCGGGAGGAATCCCGGGCAAATCTTCAGGAAATACATCAACAAATTCACGAACAATAGGCACATCTTCAATACTTGGCAAAGAGGTAGTTGAAGAAGTCACAATACACAAGTATGCTTGGTGACCCTTTCTTACCATACTTACCAACTTCATAGCGGAAATCAAAGACACACCTTTTCGGGGATGAGATCCCTTATAGGTTATTATAACTCCTAAAGGACTCTTTAAATAAATCTTTTGATCACGACACTCGAACCTAGCATGGTACAATGCTAACCAATCAATACCTAATATTATATCGAACTCTCCTAGAGGAAACTTAAGGAGATTTGCGGGAAAGATAGAACCCGAAATAGATATTGGTACATTAGGATAAAGAGTAGAACAAGAGATAATTTCTCCGGATGGTAAGGATATGGGAGTATCCTCACTAGATGTAGGCTCGATAGATAATTTATTAGCATAAGTCGAAGACACAAAAGACATTGAAGCACCGGTATCAAAAAGAATAAGACACGGTTGCTTTAAGATTGAGAACATAACCGTAATGATCTCCGGATGAGCATCGGCTTCGGCACGGCTCATAACAAAGATAGAACCCTTAGGTTTAGCAATAGGAGGGGGAAACTTTCGATCGGGGCAATCGTCATAACGGTGACCACCCATTTGGCAAAAGAAGCAAACATAGGGCCGATTGAAACATGCCACACCGGGGTGATGTGGGTGTCTACAACGGTTACATAAGCAACCTTGAGCTTGAGCTTGAGGAGCATAAGGCCTATGAGCCACATTAGAAGTAGCTCGAGGAATGAAAGGAGCGGGAGCTCTTGTATTTGCATTGTAAGGAGGATTGAATCTCCTCTTGTTAGCATAAGAGTTAGAGGAAGACGGAGTTAACGGTCTCTTCCCAAAGACATTAGGCCTAGGAGTGAAAGAAGGAGAGGGATTATTCATCATAGGTTCATCCCTAATAGCCTTCATGGAATTCTCGGCCCACAAAGCATCATCATATAGATCCCCAAAGGAAGTAGTATTCCTCCTCACTTTACTTTGAAATAAAGCACTTAGCTTGTTGCGGTATTAGAAAGCTCGGTCCTCGTCATCTTTGATAAGCCTCGGAGCAAAATGAGCAAGCTTGTTGAACTCCGTAGTGAAGTCTTGTGCCGACAAGTTACCTTGCTTAAAGTCAATAAACTCCTTGAGCCTTTGTTGTTTAAGCTCTTTAGGATAGAATCGACCTTCCACTAGAGCTTTGAAACAAGCCCAATTGAAGTCATCTTCAAGAGTAGCGGTGGCACTAGTAATAGCCTACCAAATATCCGCTTCCCTTACAAGGAAGTGCTTTGCGATCCTCACCTTATCCTCTTCACGGACTTGGTATAGATCAAATTGCTTCTCCATCTCACGGAACCATTCCGATAGCTCGGTAGGGTCCGGCTCTCCACCATATGGTATAATCTTACTCCTAGCTATTTGACTTGCTATCCAAGCATAGCCTCCTTGATGGTTATCTTCTCTTCGAGGAGGAACTTGGTTGGCTTGAGCTAAAGCCGCATCTTGTTGATTCTTCAACACTTGCGTAAGAGCTTCCAACATAACGTTCTCAACTAGTCGAGGTCTAACCATCTTCATAAGAAACAAAACAAAACGAGTTAATCCTAACACTTAGCATAAACAAATAGACTACCAAGTAAAATCCTTAACTTCTACCCATCTCTCGTTTATTATTTCAAGGTCAAGTAGTTTAAGTTTAGGGTTCACGTATGTGCGTCGGGAGCGATAAAGCTCTGATACCAACTGTGACAACCCTCGCGAATGCGGAAATAAAACATAACAAGCATGTGATTTAAATGGCGGAAAATACGATGTTTTTAAAACTTTTATACATGCAAGAAGAAGTATACGAGGAGTGTCAAACATTACAAACTAAGGTACGAAATATACTACAACAAGAGACGTAGTCTCTCCAAATGTTATCAAAGTAAAAGTGATTAGCAAAAAAGCTAAAAACGTCTAGAGGTGTTTCATCCAGGGACAACGCCCGCTAGCTCACACCCGAACCCAAAATACCACAAGCAAAAAGCCATCCAATCAAGCAACCTGTTCATCCATGAAAAACATGAACGCCACAGTCAAAGGGGAGTAACTCCGGGTTCTCCCAGCCATATCACATTAAACGTACATAAAAGGAAATACAAAAGTAGAAGCATGCATATATGAATATACATGTGAAATACGATAAGGATAGATAGGCAATTCAATATATAATGATAAGAGCATATTAAGTAAAAGTCCGAATCCATCATGTTATACAAAGACTCGGGGAAGACACTCTTAGGCAACCGAATACACTCACTAGGGCTTGCATCTCACCGTTAGCGGTATAAGTTTGATAAGATTGAGACTCGACAACAAAACCATGCCAAGTCATGCAATGATCACAAATGATCCATCATATTATCATCCATTCAAACATACAATACATTGACGACCTCTCTCACGGTAAATGAAACGCACTAGCACCGTGTACATGGCAAGAATGATTAAAATCACATCCACGGGATGACATTTCCCTGAACGCATACACGATGACATTTCGTATATGTAGACTAATTTCCTCCTGGTAGGACGACGATATAAATACCCGGTCCTAGTCTAAACCTGGCCAGACTCTCAAAATAAACATGTTCCGATTCGACAAGCGATGACATTTCGCATCCCAGACTCGGTCAATCATAGAAGCCGAGTACCCCAAATTTGGTCAATAATTCACGAAAGAGGCGGAAAAGAGCACAAGCATCAAACCAAGTGGTACGCTACATGCAAATGACACCACCTCGCAAGTATACAACATTTGACGGCCGGGTCGATCAACGCAAAGCGTTCGCCTCCCAATAACGTCGTCATATGCCCACTAACACATGCAATTAAGCAGTAAGGATACATCCCCTTTCCGACATTCCAGCCTTACGAACGTGGAGGAAGCCAAGGGAATGAGAGTACAAAGCACATAACAAAATACTGCTCAAACCGTAACATTTGTAAAAACCGACTCAAAGTGGGACATATCAAAAACCGTCACAAAACATGCGATACAAGCGAATGGAATATCATATATTCGAAACATTAATATTTTAAGTCATTACGTAAATTTATACGATAAACGAACCATGGGAACTATTATAAATTAAAAGATTTGAAATTATAAGGAAATAATTCCAGCGGGTTGCCGGCCGGTCAGTGGACCGGCGGCCGGGCACCCGGCTGGCGCCTCATGCACAAACTCAAAAACCATATAAAATGCAGCGTGTTCCCAGCCGGTCAGGGGACCGGCGTCCAGGCACCCGGCTGGGAGCACCACACCAACAAATACAAACTTCACTTCTGATGTGTTCCCAGCCGGTAGGCAGACCGGCGGCCGGTCACCCGGCTGGGAACCCCAGTTCACCCGAGAGCCACTTAACAAGTTCATCCATTTTGAATTTTCATAATTAACTTCTATCAACTATCAACATTCAATAATCATCATCAACAATCATCAACTAACAACAATCATCATCAATAACACAATTCCTAAGCTTACTAATCATATTCTAAATACGATTTCTAACATAGAAAACACGTAAATGATATCGAGTAACCCTTCACCGTTACCTTATTGCGTCTTCACTCAGCGTCAAGGTCCTCTTCAATCAAGAAGTAGTCTTTGTCGGGATCCTGGAGGTCACCACCTACAAATAGTTAATAAAAGATGAATATAATTCACCTTGAGAAAGACGGATAATTTGAAAAGCGAGAAAGACGGTAATTTTACTACCAATACGGATAGAGGACGATGAAAGGGAAAGAATGAGACGAACCTAGGTGAATTTGAGCGAGAATTGAGCGAGTTGAGACGATTCTAAGGTTGGAAGAATTATAGAAGCTAGGTTTTGGGGTTTCTTGGTGAGGAAGAAGGAGATGTTGAGTTGTGGGTTATGAGGGAGTATGAGGGGAGTAAGTGGGAAAAGTCAAGAAAAGTCAAAGACGTCTTAAGACGTGATTCACTTGAAATCTCGCGAAAAATCTAAATACGAATTCGGAAATTCTAAATTCGACACGGGAAATTTAATTCTAAACTAAAACTAAATTTCGCTGAAAATTATCCGTAAAATATTTTTACTTATAAAAATATGGTACATTTGCGGGTGTTACACGACGGGCCGGGGCGCGGGCCGGCACGACGGGCCGGGGCGCGGGCCGGCACGACGGGCCGAGGCGCGGGCCGGCACGACACGACCCACCGCCTACTCTACTGCAAGCCCGACATTGTCCTTGAGCCGTATAGCCAACATAAACACAGAAGATTATAATCTTTGTTTGTGAGAGTCAACTTCCTTAGCAAGGATTTAATTATCAGCATTTTTAGTATAAATAAAAGCGTAAATTAAAATTGTCCTTTTTTTTTAAAATTCATAATTTTAAAATTTCTCCCTTTTAAGAAAAAAATTCCTAAAGTTACTCTTTTAAGTTCCTTTATTTGCATTTTTTCTTAAAATTACTCCGTTTATTTGCATTTTTCCCTCAAAATTGCTTCAAAACTCTAATTAAGTAATTATTTCGTATGTTTTAAAACATATCCCGTATGTGGCTTACCCAATTTATACTTTGAAAAGTACAAATATGTAGACAAATGGAGGAAAAGTTAAAAACTAGAGGAAGCCAAATGAACTTTAAGTGAGTAATTTTAGCAAAAAAAATTCTAAAAGAGTAATTTTAAAAATGTGGATTTTAAAAAGGAGTAAAATTTTTACTCGAAATAAAAGAGTCCGAAACTCAGGTAATTGAAGTGTAAGCTCAAGTCCCTTAGGGAAATGTAAGGGGTTGAGTTCTAAAATAAACAAGTTATAATTGTAACACCCGGAAATGTACCCTATTTTTCTAGTAGAAATATTTTACGAAATCTTTTCAGCGAATTTAAGTTTTAAATTAGCTTTTTATGTTTCGAGTCGAATTTAGAATTTCCGAGTTCGTATTTGGAATTTCTGTGAGATTCCATGAACATCCCGTCTTAAGGCGAGTTTGACTTTTCTTGACTTTTGAGTCGAGTTTGACTTTTCTTGACTTTTGAGTCGAGTTTGACTTTTCTTGACTTTTGAGTCGAGTTTGACTTTCCTTGAAATTTTAAGTCGTCTTTGACTTTTCTTGAATTTTAAGTCGTCTTTGAATTTTCTTGACTTTGGAACCGTCTTTGACTTTTCGTTGACTTTTTCCTATATATACTCCCTCAAACCCTAACCTAATTCATTCACACAACTCCATCTTTTTCTTCCTCTCCTTAAACACCATAAAACCTTGCCTCCATTTTCAATCCGTCTTTGAATCGCCGTATCTTCTTCGTTTCTTGTTGAAATTCTCGTAAGTTCGTCTTATTCTTCCCCTCTTAGCTTCCTCTATCCGTATTGGTAATACAATTACCGTCTTTCTCGCTTTTTAAATTATCCGTCTTTCTCAAGGTGAATGATATTCATCTTTTATTATCTAATTGTATGTAGGTGGAGACTAGGAAGGTTTAGAATCGATTAAAGACGCTTAAAGGTAACGGTGAAGGGTTACTCGATATCATTTACGGGTTTTACATGATTTCCATGTTAGAATTCGTTTTTGGAATACAATTAGAAAGCTTAGAAATTATGATTTTGAGGATGATTGTTGTTAGTTGATGATTGTTGATGATGAATATTGATTGTTTAGCTAGTTGCTAGATCGATTAGGAAAATACCCCATCTATTTCGAAAATACCCCATCTATTTCGAAAATACCCCATCTAATTCGAAAATACCCCATCTAGTTCGAAAATACCCCATCTAATTCGAAAATACCCCATCTCTTTCGAAAATACCCCATCTATTTTGTAAGATCACTTTTACTTGTAAAATGGGAAATGATAGGAAGGTGTTGTTGGTTCTCGGGTGGACTCGTGTAAATTCACAGCACCGACCCTTTTTGGTAGAATGCTCACATCTCCTTCGTTACTTGCTTGTTTTGGGCTTGTGACCATTCGTTGGAACCGTAAGAGGATAAGCTATCACCTCCACTTGGAATTTCTGCATTCCCATATGTAGACCTCTAGTTATGACCGTTTGAAGTGAACCCTTGTTTTAGTTAGTTTCCAAACTTGTTGTTTTGGAGAGGGATCTATGTTTTTATTCATTATGCTTCATAAACTTGTTCTAATGCTTATGTATCATGTGTTGACTCATGTTTATCATAATTTGAACTTTATGATTCCCTAGTTATCATGTTTTGGGTGACGGTTTTTGCTATGTCCCACTTTGAGTCGGTTTTTACAAATGATACGGTGTGAGCACTATTTTGTCTTGTGCTTTGTACTCTCATTCCCTTGGCTACCTCCACGTTCGTAAGGCTGGAATGTCGGAACGGGGAGGTATCCTACTGCTTTAATTGCATGTGTTAGTGGGCATACGACGACGTTGTTGGGAGGTGAACGCTATGCGTTGTTCGACCCGGCCGTCAAATGTTGTGTACTTGCGAGGTGGTGTTATTTGCATGTAGCGTACCGCTTGTTATGAGGCTTGAGTTGTTTTTCCGCCTCTTTCGTGAATTGATCTACCGAATTTGGGGTACTCGGCATTTATTATTATAAGCCCGAGTCTTGGATGCGAAATGCTTTATCGCATGTCGAATCGGAACATGCTTTATTCCGAGAGTCTGGCCAGATTTAGACTAGGAACGTATTATTATCGTCGTCCTACCAGGAGGAAATTAGTCTACATACGCGAAATGCTTTATCGTGTATGCGTTCCGGGAACTGCTTTATTCCGTGGATGCCTTTTAATCATACTTGCCATGTACACGATGCTAGTGCGTTTCATTTACCGTGAGATTGTCGTCTTGTGTCTTTGTCTTTTGAATGCGTGATTTCATGATTGGTATTCATGGTCATTGCATGACTTGACACCGTCAAGGTCTTGGTTCCGTTATGTATGTAATATGTTGGATTTAATGTGATCATCGCATGACTTGACTTGGTTTGTCTGTCGAGTCTCAATCTTATCAATCTTATACCGCTAACGGTGAGAGGCAAGCCCTAGTGAGCGTATTCGATTGCCTAAGAGTGTCTTTCCCGAGTCTTTGAATATCATGATGGATTCGGATTTGTGCCTCTTATGTTCTTATCATTATATCCCGCATTGCCTGTCTATCCTTATCGTATTTCACATGGATATCTATATGTATGCATGCTCTACTTTTGTATTTCCTTATATGTAAGTTTGATGTGATATGGCTGGGAGAACCCGGAGTTACTCCCCACTGATTGTGGCGTTCATGTTTTTCAGGAATGAACAGGTTGCTTGCATGGATGGCTTTTTGCTTGACATTTTGGGTTCGGGTGTGAGCTAGCGGGCGTTGTCCCTGGATAAAACACCTCTAGACGCTTTTAGCTAGTTTGCTAAACACTTGTTCTTTGTTAACATTTTGAGAGACTCCGTCTCTTGTTATTGTATTTCACACTTTAGTTTGTAAATTTGACACTCCTCGTATTTTCTATCTTGCATGTATAAAAGGTTTTTTTTTTAATACCGTATTTCCGCTATATATTTCACATGCTTGTATGTTTTATATTTCCGCATTCGCGAGGGTTGTCACAATAATCCCGTGCAAAACTTGCACTCGGGACTGAAAATTCAATATTTTCACGAAAAATACGTACATATTGAAAATTAAATTCCAGAAAATTATAATTTAAATACTAATAATATATTACAATTTACGAACTATTAGCCAAAAAAGTACATGTATATTTATGAATTACGATAAATACTAACAAAAATTTAATATTTTAAAGCACGTTGGATCACTGAGATAATATATATGTAGTCCAAAGTAGATCGTTTCAAATTTCATGGGCAATGTAAAATTATGATAAATGTTATTATTGTTATTATTATTTTTATTAATTTGTTATTTATTTCTATAATTATAACTTATTTAATAAAAATAGAAAATGTTAAATAAAGTTTTTTGACATACTAAATGATGATCATTATTTATATACATATTTTATGCTTCCCTTAGTTACATACAACTCGATTTACCGTCTGTCCTTGCTTATTTCTATGCTATTTTAGCTAGAATATCGATTCTGCCGCTTCTGTTATGTTTTAATGCAGATTGGATGCATTTGGAGCTTTTTGAGTAGATATGAAGCATGGCGGAGTCGGATCGTAGAAGGTTAGGCACGGAAATCGAGAATGAAAGAGAATAAATGAAGAAAATCGAAGAAACAAGCCAAAAGAAGAGATGCTCGACTGAGCAGAAGCCCCTTGCTTGGTCGAGTCGTGGTGATAGCTGCTCGATAAGGCAAATTTGATAAGGCTAAAGTCGTGTCACCTTAATCAAAGTAAACCTAATTCACTACTAACTAATAGTCAGCGGTAAGTAAGGTATCGAATCCACAGGTAGACGGTAGTATTCTAATCTGTTAAACTAGGTATAGTAACAATTTCGGGGTTTAAGATTTGTGTTCTAAACTAATGGCAAAAAATAACAATAACTAATAGCAAGAGATTATAACAATAAACGATTGAAAACAATAAGATTAAAAGTCTAGGTTCTCAGGTTCACTAGGATTATTATTCAGGGATAAGGGTCTAATCAACTATCATTCAATAAAGTTATCTAAGGTCATAAGATCGGTCGATTCAATTATGCCCTTTAGATCTACAATTTACATGTGATCGCTATCATTAAACGAGTTCTATTCAATTATCGCAGCCTATCTTAGTCTTAACCCGGTCGGTGTCAATCCTACTTCGCGAGACTAGTTAATTAATCCTGGCCAGTAATCAAACAACTAGAATTAAAACGATAATCAAACGATAACCATGCAATTGCAATTCAATTAATTAGTCTACCCCTTCTAACAACCCTAGATCCCCTTTCAACCCTAGAAAGGAATTTAGCTGCTCATAACGATATTAACAACAACGATAATAAATAAAGTAAACATGATTAACCATAATGAAGCGATTAACAAAAAACAATTAAAGAACTAGAAGGTAACTAACTGATTAACAAAGAAGATTAAAGAATACCGATTACAAGCTTGAACTAAAGACAATCGTCTTGATGAATAAAATCCAGAGGCAAAGCAAACTAATTTAGGGTTTCTAATATTAAAGCATCCCAAATTATGAAAGACGAGCTTTCCTTCTAAAATACAAATCTAATTAATTAAGTTAAACTACTTTAGTAAAATACGAAAACCGTCGAAAAACTAGGTTGCTCGATCGAGCAAAGTGAATCTGCTCGATCGAGCAGCCATCACCACGACTCGACCGAGCAAGGGGCTTCTGCTCGGTCGAGCATCCCTTCTTTTGGCTTGTTTCTTCGATTTTCTTCATTTCTTCTCTTTTGTTCTCGATTTCCGTGCCTAACCTTCTACAATCTGACTCCGCCATGCTTCATATCTACTCAAAAAGCTTTAAATGCATCCAATCTGCATTAAAACATAACAGAAGCGGAAGAATCGATATTCTAGCTAAAATAGCATAGAAATAAGCAAGAAAAGACGGTAAAGCGAGTTATATGTAACTAAGGGAAGCATAAAATATGTATATAAATAATGATCATCACTAAAGGAAGATAAGATATGTTCGTATTATGGAATGAACGAAAAAAATACAATAATTACTATGTACATTTAATATGGACGAAAATTTGTAGTCATATCTACAATACTAAAACAAAAAAAAACATACTAAAATTAGTTGATGTCTGATGCTTACTATCGATTTGTATTTTCATATATAAATTTGTATAGCATTTTTTTGTGATTTTATTATATTAGTAGATTTAACATTATGAGGATTAAAAATGTTAAGAGTATATTTTCGAAAATAATTTATTTTGTGTCGAGGAGTATTTTTAGCCCGAAATCGGGTTATTTTATTTATATATATACCTAAATTAATTTTCTATTTTTAGATTAGTGTTATTTGTTAACTTAAATTAGATTGTATAAACAATAATTTGATCATATTTTGGGTATTGTATAGAATTGAGTATGAATTAAATGTATCGAGTATTGTGTCTTAATCATATTAATAGAACAAAAAAATTTGAGATTCTATATTATTTCTAGACTATAGAAATGCCGAGTTATAATATATGTTTTTTTACTACATATGGTAAATATGTATGAAACTTATATATCTAGATATGAGACATTTCTATACCAATCTTATTTATTAATTTCGGAGCCGTATGTACAGTGAAAATGAGCCATAAATCTGAAAAATATTTATGCATCATAAATGTATAATATATGGTTTTGTAAAATGTGATTAAATAAGAGTAAAAGTTGAAGGATATTAAGAGTTAATTAATTGTGGGAATGAAGTGGGATGTGAGTTACTAATCAAGAAAAAAAAAAGTTAACTTTTCATTACCTAAAAATAAGGAGCCAATGAAAAGGCTCTAAAAAACTTAGCTTTATAGAAAAGGAGATGAGTTCACTTAAAGTTTAAAGTCAAGATTTTTTATGTATAACATTTATTTATATTTAAGTTCTTTTGTGCACATTAAAAAAATTTGTGATTTAATTTATAAATTATCTATACTACTTCAAATAGTAGACCTTTTAAGTAGATCAACCGGATAGGATAACTGGGTGGGATAAGAATACGGGTTAATTAGATTATAGTTTGTACTAGTTTTAAACACGTACAAATTGCACGGATTTGATTTTTCAAATGGTATTATCATCAAAATACTTAGTGATTACTCTTTCGCCCCGATTATCTGTTTATCCGACCCATTCATGGTTGTATACATAACCTTTTATCCGCTTGTTAGTCAATAATAAGACCCACAATGACTCCTCCCCATTCATTTTTTGTGTGTGTCAAAATCAAAGGTAAATAAATGACCGGGGCGGAGAGAGTTATATTTTTTTTCATGGTAATTAATCGTTTAATATGATTATATGACTGTGTTATTGAAACAAAAAATCGATCGTAAAATCGAATCCTAATTACGACGATAATTATCATAACACATTTTCATTTATTTTGAACATTATTTCAGACATTACTTACGTGAATAGTTATGTCTTGAACTATTTTCATTTTTTTTCGTTTTTAAGTTATTTTTATGCTTCTTCATTGTTTAGTCATTTTTTTTAAAAAAAAGAATCGTTTTTATACATATTATTAGGCTCCTACTATCAATAATAAAGTTCTAATACTGTGTAGTATTCTCATTCTAACGATAATAGTTATACCTGGTGATCCTATTAAACGAATACATTTTATTTTTAGTTTTTGTTTTAAGTAATTTTGTCTAATTTCTTGGTTGTTTATGTATTTTTTCTCTATTTTATTACGATATTAATAGAAGTTGTAAATAATTTTTTTAGCCCATTACTTTCACATTTCTTAGCTGGTTGTTTTAAAACAAAAGATAATTTTGATTTCTTTTTTACATTAGTTTTAAATTTTAAAATTTTTCATATTAGTATCAAATCTCGATTTTTTTAGATTGATCTCTAACAATTGAGTTTTTTCACAACGTCTTTTGATCTAAAAATCTTGTGAAGTAAATTTAGTTGATTTTTTTGTTGAAAAAATTAAGTTTACGTATTGGGACCCTAACTCGGAACTCTAATCTAAACGTGACGCCTAGACCCGTTACTTGTTACTGTATCATGTGACTCAGATTTGAGTTCGATGCCCATAATATTCGCTCATTTAAGACCGATATATTTATCTTATGATTAAGACGGGTCATGTATCACACATAAGACCGAAAAAAATGCATTGAAAGCTGTAAAAATTTGTCCCATTTATATAAATGAGAGTTATTTAGCCCGTTCTATTCTTAAAAACGGATAAATCCGTCTTAAAAAATACCAACTACGTATAAAATGTGATCGATGTTATATTAGTATGGGTTGGTCTTGGTCCACATTTTTAATATGCATGAACCGAACAACTCTCCAACTCAAAGTCCGTAATGACTATATCCGAAAGACTTAAGAATGCTTTTAAAAAAAATTTGTATTAAAGTTGTCAATTGTAGTTTTTAATATGTTACATTATTAGAGTAATATTTATTATATCATAATTATTTAACAATAAAAATTATTAATAATTATTTTAAGCAATTCACATTAGTCTAATTTGTTAGATTGATTGATGTAGATGAAAATAAAAGAGTGTGGAGATAGTGGTGGGCCATTTACATTTAAAAAATAAAATAATCTACTTTCAATCACAGGCTGACAATCAGCAATTCTTATATCCTACATTCATCTACTATATACTAAATCAGAAACATCTATTGGTCGCTGAAAATAAGGAAAGGAAAAAAGAAAATAGACCCCACAACTATTTCAGATTCTTTAATTACTCTCTCTCCTATAATTTAAGGGATTGAAAATGCATACTCTACCGAACATATATTAACTTTGCATAAATATTACTCCAAATATATCATATGAACATTCAAAAATTACAAATTCATAATTCCTAATACAATACCAACATCCAAAAGCTACAAATAATTAATAAAAAATATGGGGTAAAAATTACAAAATTAAAAATCACCAGATTTGAGTATATATTTTGTCGAATGAAATAAATTTGATAAAAATAAAATAAAATTTACAACAATAGAAATAGCCTAATATGAGTCAATTTTTTTTTTTCAAAAAATTCTTCAATATTGTACAGTATTACTTTTTTAGATTAAATTTTATGGTAAGTTAATAAATATGAGATGTACTAAAAGTCTTCAAAATAAATGAACTGTAAAACTCGGAGATTATTTTGCATGCTTTTTTTGATAAAAATCAAAAGGAATTAACTAGATCTATATTTCTGGGGTAAAAATGTTATTCCGAGAACACGCTGATACACATGGATTTCCTGTAATGTTGCTCCAAACATTCATGGGTACGAATTATTGTTATTAAGGTATTGAGATTTAATTAAGAGAAGGAATGGTGAGGGTGAGGGTGAGGGTGAGGATGAGGGACGGAGTGCTTACATCTCAATATAGGATTACAAATAAGTAGATGACTGATAAGTGATAAGTGAGTTGCTTTTGCAGGGAGATGATTTTGGGTTTAAGATAGGGTTTATAAGAAGAAGATGATTTTGATGAGGCGGCAGTGAGCAAAATGGAGAAATGGGTGGATTATGTGTTTGGGTTTACTTTGATTTTAGGTTTACAATCCATCATTGGGTTACTAAGACGACTTTCTATGTTTATTTAGACCATTTTCAATATTTGCATTATTTTTAGGGGTAAGTCGGCTAAGGACGGACACTATTCATCTTAAGTTTAAAATGTGTCAAATACTAACATATTCACGTAATAAATACAATTTTTTTGGTAATTCATAGACAACAAATAGGGTGATTTGGTATCTATTTGACCCGTCGTAAACGTAAGACGGATATTCTCCGTCTTAGATAAGAATTTTTGTATTTAAAGTCAGTAGCTCTTCTAAGAGACGGTCTTTCAATAAACTTATTGAGAGATCAATTATAAATAGATAGAAAAATGCTACAAAGGGTAATAAAATGGGTATGTATTCTATAAAATGGTTACAATCCACGATTAAATAGGTATGATTACCAAATAAAATAGACATTTTGAGTCACAATTAATAACAAAAAGGGTAAAAAATAATACATAAAGGGATACGATAAAAGTGTTCTCTAATAGTCTCTCAAAAATTTAGTGAGATACCGTCTCTCCAAAGTTTTTGTGTTTTAAAGTATGGACACATAACTATGGTATTTGCATTTTCGTTTATAAGATTTTTATCATTTTAATATTTTTTTTTATTTTATACTCCCTCATATTCTCTATAATCTTCCATATTTCCTAAAACGAAAAATTTACAAAGATCCTCCACTTTTCTTATTAGTCTATCGTTTGTGGTTATGATAACATGTGACTCTACATTCTCCCTAATAGTTTCATTTTCCTCCACATATTATCCTTCCACGGAAGTTTTGTCAAAAACAAATGTGGATCGGAAGATCATATGTAAAAGGAGGAAGTAATATTAAAATGTAATATACTTCATATAGTTTTTATTAGCTCTTTCCCAATAAATCTTAGATAATATATCAGTTCAAAATATCAATAACGACAAAATTTTGTTATCATGTAATTGTCCTTTAAAATTATCTAATATGGTATATGGATGCTAATAAGGTCTATGACATACTTTGTTGAAGAAAAAAGAAATCATTTATCAATATTTATAATTTTATGATATTATTTATACACCCATAAGTTTGACTTACATTTAATGATATTTATTACTCCTTCCATCCCAAATCTCTCAACAATTTATTTTCCTTTTATATTATTTGTGAGATTTATTTTAATAACGGTTTTTCTAACGTGTGCCCTTAAGCTAAATATGGTAGGATTTACAACGTATTCTCCCTAATTATAGCAAAGATGGGTTTATACTTGAAAATCTCATGAGAATATGTTGTAAATCCTACCATATTTAGCTTATTAACATGTACCCTTAGGGCACATATTAGAAAAACTGTTTTAATAAAAGGTAAACAAATGATTGGAGAGAGCGAATAACATTTTAAGTTTTATGATTATGTGCAGTTTTTTTCCCCGTATTTAAGCATTTCGTCAAATAATTAAACATTCAATCCCGTGCAAAATATTGCACGGGTATAAAACTAGTTACTTATAAAATCTAGACAATTATTAGTAACTGAAATTCACCTTTTTAATTGGAAATAAAAGATATCTTAAAAGTCATTTAATGCTTAAAGACAACCCACTGGGTTGTATATATCAAAACCGTTAGTAAAACATTAGAAAATATAATAAACACGGGTTTATGTCATTACAATGTCATTATTATTACACATTTGAATATATCAATATTTTTTAAAACAAACCCGTGCATTTTTGCACGGGGTTAAAACTAGTATGTAGGATACTCCATACTCCCTCCAACCCCCACTCCTTTCAACTCCCCATTTATTCTTTAACTTCCCATTTTTTATTTAAAAAAAAATTAAAATTAACTCTCATTTTAATAAGCAGTTATCACTATTATATTATAATTAAGTGTCATGTAGTGTTATATTCACGATATGATATGATCATATTCACTTATAAGTTTAGTGAATATAACAATGTTATTTAATGAATATGTGATATATAGTGTCATATTCACAATATGAAACTACTATATTCAATTTTAGTATAGTGAATAGAACAGTGTAGCCTGATGAATATGTATTATGTAGTGTGATATTCACCGCATATCTCTATTATATTCACTTTTCGTTTACTGAATATGACGCTATAATTTTATTAATACGTATTATCTAGTATAATATTTAGTTTGATCATGAACGTTTTATTCCATATCGAAACTACATAATGCAAAATATTTCATAGAAATAAAAAAAAATTATATTATGTGATATGGTATGAATATCTCATTATTATGAATATGCCATTACGTGAAATGAATATGTGAAAAAAACTAAGATAAATACCGAAATATATCAAGTATGGTCTCTAATCGTAGAGAATTAAATATTATGAATAATGATATATTTTTTATAATTTATTAATTTATAAAATTTAAAATTTATCTATTTAAAAAAATTAATTAGGTGGGAGTACCATGCACCATACCCCTGGGTGCATGGTATAATTTACCGACAATCAGCACTGTGGTTGTTGCTTTATTAAATAGGGATAGTTATTTTTCAAATTTTATTTTGAGTAGAACTCTACTAACGTTGCTCATCACCATTCACCTACACATTGATCATATATAGCAATTAACTAATTACACAAATGGTAAGAATAATTAGCAGTTGATTTTACGAGATAATAGTATGACACGATAAACCTAGCGTAAATTCTTATTTCAGACAGACCATTTTCGTCTGAAAAGTAAGACGGGATTATATTGTCGCTTTTTGATAAAATGTAACCACAACTTATATCAACTTGTTTTCAATAATGGTTACATCTAACTATAAAGTTATTACAAAATTCAGTCTTATTGCTTCAGACCAAAATGGTCCGTCTGAAACAAGACCAACTATAAACCTAGATACAATAGTATACACCATCTTTCTCAATTTCCCTCTTTGACCCACTCACATAAAGAAAGTACGTTAGTTATAAGAAAATAGAGTATAGTTTCTTTCTTCTCTTTGTAAAAATATTAAAAATATTCATGTTATACTTTGGTTACGGTTATAAAAAATAAAAATAGGGTTTAGAGGTTAAATCATGCTAAATACATATAAACAAATGAGTTATACTCTACCTCCACTATAAATTTATTTTAGGACATTTGTTTTTTATGAGTTACTTAACGATGCTAAATTTATATTTTTTTAACGTGGAATTATTTACAGTTTTCATAAGCTCATTCAAAAACAAAAAAATAAGTTAGCAACCCGTGCAATGCCCCGGCCTGAACTCTTGTAATTTGAAATAAAATTAATATTATTATATAGAAATTATAACAAAAAAGTTATAAACAAGCCCACTCCCTTGCTGAGCTTGGGCTTGAGCTCGAGTTCGGTTTGACTGAGCTCGAGCCGAGCCTAGCCAATTTCGAGAACTCAACAAGCCAGCTCATATAACTTACTGTCCTACTTATTTTACAACGGTGAATGTCGTAAAGTTTCAAGGCAATTAATAAAATTAAAAGTTACTAACTTATTACTATAGAAGTACATGAATTTATAAGGCGGTATTCGACATACACAACATGTAAAGTCACAACTCACTATGCACCACATCACAACGCACTAGATTCACTTTTTGCATCCAACCACTAAAAATGATACAAGGACTATTCACTAATTATGCGTCTAACTAGTAAAAAATTTAACAATATTTGTCAACAAGAAATAAATTTTTCCATTAACGACTAAGAATAGAAGATGAATAACTTATATTTACTTAGCTAAGTAATTAGCTGAATAAAAAATTATTCCATAAATATTTCCATATTTCTATGCCAACAAAAGCAAAGGGCTTTGCCTTTAATCTCTATTTTATGGGCCATCAACATTAAATATTTTCATTATTGTCCTAAATTTTATTGTTTATAACATTTGTGTATATAAAGTCCTACTTTGATACAAGCTCTCATTTATGATAGGTTGGTGGTAGTTCTCACCCAAAAATCAATTTGATTTGGAATTAGAATTGGAATTTTACTTTTGATTGTAATTTCTTTTTGTCCGTTCTAATTGCCATTTTGTTTTATTGATGACATGTTTTGCATTATGGTGACAAAGGGATCAGGGTGACTCCTTTGTGAGTTACTGTACCTCCATCATAAATTCATTTTAAGATATTTATTTTTCATGGTTACTTTACAATCCTAAATTTATACAAGTTTCATCAAAGCAATAAAAATTTAAAGTTACAACTATATATAGTAGATGAATTTAGAATGCGATATACGACATACACAACATGAAACGCAATACCTTTATTGCGATAAAGTGGAATAAACGAATGAAAAGTCACAAGTCACAACGCACCACATGACTAAAGTGATTAACTTTTACTCATTATATATATGTATTAAATTTCCAACTTTTTCCACATCTGAACCACCTGGACATTTACTCATATATCAAATTATCAATCATTCCTCAACTTCACCAAAGTGATTTAGTCATAAGTTACTTTACAATGCTAAATTTGTACAAGTTTTAAGGCAATTAGTATTAAAAGTTACTATTATAGTAGATGCATTTAGTACACAACATGAAACGCAACGATAAAGCGGTGAAAAGTGAAAAGTCTAAATGTCGTACTTTTATAAATTGATGGCCAATCAATACTCCATTGGCAACATACAAAGACATCAAGGTGACTCCTTAGTGAGTTACTCTACCTCTATTATAAATTGAAGAGTCTATGGATCTCTAGAAATAGACAAGAGGGAGGTGAATTGAGTATCTACCACTTTTTCGACTTTGATTGAATGATATTTATATTTTTGAATTTATTGATTAAATTCAAATAATACAAATATTACACAATAGTAAAAACAATAAAAAGCGATAAGTAAATAATATGCACAGCGAACTTTTGAAGTGGTTCAACTTCACACCCCGAATCCTACGTCCACTATTCTCGATTAATTATTTTAGTACCTCTCCCCGGATTACAAAATAATCAACCCCTTAAGAAAGTAATAAGAATATCTCAAAGATTGTTCACACAATTGAACGAATAAGAGATAAATCTATGATGACTATTCTCCAAACGATACTTGAACAATTGTTGATTTGAGTAACACGATTTTCCAACAAGAAATAATTTTGCAATTAAAAGCTATTTTAAAACGACGACAAAATTATACTTACAAATTATATGTTTAGAAAAGTTACTTTTAAATGTTTAAAAAAGTTACTTTTAAATGTTTAGAAAATTATACTTAAAAATTATAATTTTGCAATTAATAACTCTTATTTATACTAAAAGTTAAATAAGAGTTATTGATATATTTATGTTTGTAAGCTTAGTGCATAAGAAAGTGCGTCACGGTAATCAAAATACTAATTTGTGCCAAATACTAGTGCACTACCATTATACGCCCACGGACAAACATAAGGATAGAATTTAACTTAAAAGCAACTTGCAAACTCAATTTGTTTTTCATGCCATTTACACTTGAAAGTCAACCACCATGAACAAATTGTTACAATTATTTGTTAAAATAAAAGTTTTTCTTATCTAAAAACAGATATACAAATCATATTTTATTATCTGTAAAATAGAAAACGTTTTTATTATCTAAAAACAAATCATATTTTATAAAATAGAAATACAAGTTTGACTCAAAATAGAAAACATTTTTATTATCTAAAAACAAATCATATTTTATTTTATAAAATCCAATTTAGCAATTTAGCAATTTTTGATGGGTTACTTTACAATGGTATATTTGTATCATGAGTTACTTAACAAGGCTGAATGTTGTACAAGTTTCAAGGCAATTAAAATTAAAAGTTACTACTATAGTAGATGAATTTAGAATGCGGTATACGACATACACAACATAGAACGCAATACCCTCATGTGATAAAGTGGAATAAAGGGGTGAAAAGGGACAAGTCTGAATGTAATGTCGTACATTTATAAATTGTTTGTCAATCAATACTCCATTGCCAACCTACAAAGAGATCAGGGTGACTCCTTAGTGAGTTACTCTGCCAAGTTACTATTATAGTAGATGAATTTAGAAGACGGTATACGACATACACAACAAAGAACGCAATACCAACTTGCGATAGATAAAGTGGAATAATGGTGTGAAAAGTGACAAGTCACAAGGCACCACATCACCAAAGTGATTAACTTTTACTCATTATATATACTTGGTATTAAACTTCCAGCTTCTTCAACCTCTTAACATTTACTCATATATCAATCAATACTCCATTGCCAACATACAAAAACAAAATGGACCTTGGACTTGCATTGTTTGTTGCTCAAACTATATTCGCAGCCCTCCAGTGTCCCGAGCTCAAGAGAGTATGCACTATCTTTGGCTACAAAGCCGATTTACAGAAGCTCCAAGGGACTGTCAAGACTATCAAGGCTGTCTTACTCGACGCAGATGCCAAAAAAAAAGATGCTGTCAAATGAAGCTCAACTATATGTCAAAAGGCTCAGGGATGCTGCCTACTATGCGGATGATTTGATTGATGAGTTTGCTACCTTAGCTCGACAAAAGAAGCTCTTCAAAGGTAATAAAACCCGTCTCATTTCACTTTTTAAGGACATGAGTGTTGGTTACAATATGTCTTATAGTCTCAGAAAAGTTTGGGAAATTTTGGCTAACATTGTCGACGAACATAATAAGTTCGGGTTGAGTATCGACCTACAACCTATTAGGAAAAGAAGAGAGGAAACCTGCTCATACGTCTATGTCAATGATATCATTGGCAGAGACGATGAGCTGGTTAAAATTCGGACCATGTTGATAGACTCTAAGACTCAAAGGGACGTATCTTTCTTTACCATCACGGGGATGGGAGGATTGGGAAAAACGGCTCTTGCGCAGCTCCTTTACAATGATGAAAAAGTAAAATATGCATTTCCACGGATGAAAAAGTAAACGGCTCTTTCTGCGTTTCTGATCAAGATTTAGGATACCTAAATATAAAAGAAATTTTGTGAAGAATTTTAATTTCAGCGAATGAGAAATGCGATGGCTACACTTTGGAGCTTATGCAGAGCAAAGTACGAGAGATACTAGAGAGAAAAAAGTTTTTACTCATTTTAGATGATGTATTGTTGGGAAATTAGCTCCAATCTCCCACACGCAACGGAAGCACCGATCTATATATAATGTAAAAGTAAAATAAACCGCAAGCTAATAATAAGTTGAGACAAGATTTAGGGTCAATACCCAGGGCAAAACCCTCCAAGACGGAGGTAAAACCCACCAGCCGAAACGACTGAACTCCACTATAAAATAGTGCCACTATAAAGATAGTGCCAGTACAACGTAACCGGACCAAATTACAGTTCCGAATTTGGACCCGACAATAATTTAGGAATACAATCTCGTACCCTCTAGACCCTCCAGTGTAATTGGAAAACACCACCAATTACACCCCTAGAGTAACCGTCTAAATTATTGTAAGAGAAGACCGTTATACTGCCTCACAGACTCAAACCCGGTTGAACCGTTACCCGAATTACAACCCCTTGTTTATTTGTATGAGTACCTTACAAATTCCGTAAGGTCTGCCTTATACTCCACCAAGTTCCAGTGAAGTATAATACCAAAGAGATGCTTACAATGTCGATGTAGAGCACTCTTTGTTTCCTTCCCTCTGCCAAAACCAAGTGAAATGCATTCACTTATATAGGCAAAGAAACACACCACCATTTGTCAATGAAGAACAATTTGCACGTTGCTTTGTTTACAAAGTCCAACTATGCATGCTACTTTTGACAAATGACCATCCACATGAAGTCAAAGAAAGTGAGCTACCATGTACCCAATAGTAAGGCTACCAACACTATTCTTGGACTTGATGCCAACATGTATGGACTAAAAACCGTATTGAATGGCTTAAATTAGAGGTGTTTTTTAAGGGAGCTGCACGGGGGAATTGGGTGTTGGTAACCACACGATCAACGAAAACAGCAAAAATTGGTGGGGGCCTTATGTAGTTAGAAGCGCTATCTAATGATAATGCATTGCGTTTGCATGAGAGAACTGCTTTTCCAGATTTTATCGAGGATGCCAACATGTCCAGTTACTTAGTTGACATTGGACAGAAGATCGTTAAAAGATGCGCAAATGTCCCGCTTGCTATAAGAGCAATGGGTACCATGTTGTACGGTCAAGATATACGAAGGTGGGAGCAAGTTTTAGAAACGGGATTAGCTAATATCATGTATGACGAACAGGGCATTATGCCTATATTGAGGTTTAGTTATGATAATCTTGAACCCCCGTTCAAAAGTTGTTTTAGTCATTGCGCATTATTTCCCAAAGATTTTAGAATTGAAAAAAAGACATTGCTTAATCTTTGGATGGCACAAGGCTACGTTGTGCCTTTAGAAAAAGGTCAAAACATATATGATGCAGTCGAGGAGTACTTCTTGATTTTGTTAAGAAGATGCTTCTTTCAAGACATAGAGAAAAGTGAGGAAGGTGGAATTTATTCATGTAAAATACATGACCTCATGCATGACATTGCTCTGCAAGTCTCTGGATACGAGGTTTGTGGTATGAATTCAAACGCAATAGATGTCTTAGATGAAGGGGTTCGACACGTGTCTGTCAAGGGGCGTGGTTCTTTCATAAGCTCTTCCCGGAAGACTCATATTCGCACCTATCTTCGGGTAGGAACTTTTGGAGATATTGGTGCGGACGAGTCACTTCTTTATCAACTGTTAGCAACTTGCAGGTGTCTTCGGACATTAGACCTCAGTCGGTCACAATTTAGCCATTTACCAAAAACCATTGGCAAATTGTTGCACCTACGATATTTGAATCTCTCAGATAATAGCGAGTTGGAGGTGATCCCAAAATCAATTACAAAATTGCATAATCTTATTTACTTGGGAATTACTGATTGTGATAAGCTAACTTATCTACCATTAGGCATCGGTAAGTTGGCGCATTTGCAGACACTAGAAAGATTTATGTTGGGAAAGCCAAATTTAAGCGAAAAATAAAAGCCCTTCTTGATTTAAGAGGAGAAATTCTCATTGAGATTCCAATTCCATCACATCTGAGTGGAAAACAACACCTCTATGGTATTCAAATTGATATAGAACTTGCAGAGAATTGCTTAAGATTGGATTTTGAAGAGGAATTGCTAGGAAAACTTTGTCCCCATTCTAATCTCAAGGGATTGATACTGAAAGGATACAATTGTGCAAGGATGCCAAGTTGGGGGATAGGAGATAAATGGTACACCTTTCTTCCTAATCTTGTTTTTTTGAGATTTTTGGAATGTAAAGGGCTGCAGTCTCTTCCTCGGTTGGGAGAGATGCGTCATTTAAAATTCCTCATCTTAGAGAGGTTGCATGATTTGGAGTACATGGAGGATACTCCAAATCTAGCCTCAAATTCAGCAAGTGGCTCAATTGTTGGAGAATTGCCCTTGTTTCCTTGCCTTGAAGTGCTCTATTTAGACGATCTACCAAAGTTGAAAAGATGGTGTTCTGGATCACCTTCATCTCCCCTGCTTTCTCAATTGACAAGTTGTAAGATACTATATTGCCCAGAGATGACATCCATTCCAGTCTGTCCCGTTGTTGAGGAAGTGAATATAAATGATAATAAAAGATCTCTGAAACTGCAATTGATAGAGTTTACTTCTTCCTCATCTTCTCAAAAATGGATTGCTTTTCATCGGTGTCAAAATGCTTTTCACATTCAATGTACATCATCGGTGTCAAATTGCTTTTCATCTGTATGCTCTTTAATTATTAATTTTCAGAAACCACATTAACTTAATTTGTGAAATATGATTTTGCGAAAATAGTTTGTGAAGAGCTCTTGTAGCTGACATCTCTCCATTCACCGAAGACCTTACTGAATTATGATCAGATATCCTCTGTAAATTGGAAGCTGTGCCTACAGTTGAAGCATTCTTTCGTGGTAAAGTTGCTCTCTTTGCTAATATACTCAAAGCCTCTTTTAATCGAGATAGCAAGAACAAACTTCAGTGGGATGTGGATGTTTTCATGGGGCAATGATGTTTACTCTTTTGCTTTAGTCTTGCACATTCCTAAATCATATATGGTGAGGATAAATCTTTATTGTTTGCGGAATACGCTATTACCCTAAAAACTAATGGATTATATTTATAGCTTATTTTAGCACATTATGTGATATAATTGTGTGTACTTCACAAATATAGCTAGGTGAGTTAAGGAGGAGCCGAGGAAGTAGATAAACTAGATACAACAGGAGCTTTGAGGGACATAAACTGGGTAGTGTAGACGTAGATATGAGTTGCAAATGGCGGTCCTTATTTTTGCAATATTTAGGAACTAGCGAGTCTTTATTACTTCAGGTTGATAGAACCTAGATGTTTGTCCTCTATTTACCAATTGTTGACAGTCTTTGATCTTGAATGCTGGTATCTGTCTTCGTTGAGAGGTCGACCGACAGAAGTAATTCACAATAAAGAACTGTAATGAAGGTAGAATCAGAATGTTATTCAGTTCTGGTTCCATCCCTTGTCACTTGCCATTTCTTTCAGACAATCTGGTCTTAGACCAATAGCTAGTATACAGTAACTTGAGTGTAGTGTTGCCGACCTTCAAAAACTGGTCACTTGTTGGTGTATGGGGGAGTAAAGGGAGATTAGTTAGTTGATTTAGTTGAAGATTAGTTGAAGGAATTTGTTTGTTTTATTGATTAGTTTGTGATTTTGGTTACACTTGGATGATTCAAAATGGGAGGGGAGGTCCTCTATTTATAGGGCTCCTCCTCGTTCTTCTACATCCCAAGAACACTCTAGAATGGGACATTATAGAGTGGTCTAGATATGTTAAGACTCTAAACTTCTTTTATACATACAAGATATCTCTAGAAGGTTCTAGTTTTCTCTAAAACATTCATGACCCTTCTAGAGTATTCTAGACTATTCTAGTAAGTACATGAGTATTCTAGCACATTCTAGATGTTTCTACATTATTCTAGAATATTCTGGAACCTTCTAGAACATACCGGAACCTTCTAGAATTTTCCGGAAAAGTCTCATACTTTAACACTCCTCCTTGAGACTTTTGAAGTGACGCCAAGTTTCATCCTTAAAAACTCGAACCTTGTTGTTGGTAGAGCCTTGGTTAAAATATCAGCTAATTGGAACTCGGATGGGCAATGGATAAGTTCCACTTCCTTTTCTTGCTCGGCATCACGAAGTGCATAGAACCTCACCTTCATATGTTTTGTCTTGCTGAAGCAAACTGGATTTTTAATTAGCAATGGCGATTGCTGACTTGTTATCCACCATGACTTTAGTAGCTTCATCTTGCTTATAGCCTAGGTCGTCAAGTATCTTCCTTAGCCATATTACTTGATTAACCGCTGCGGAAGCTGAAACATACTCGGCTTCTGCTGTGGATTGTGCTACAATATCTTGCTTCTTCGAATTCCATGAAAACACCCCTGAGTCGAAAGTAAAGGCATAGCCAGAAGTACTTTTCATGTCATCTACTGATCCTGCCCAATCACTGTCGGAGTAGGCTAGCAATCTTGGATTGTTGCAAGGTTGGTAAAACACTCCAAACTCTAGAGTACCCTTGAGATATCGAAGTACTCTTTTTGCGGTTCCCATGTGAACCTCACTTGGGTTGCTCATAAATCTTGATAATAAGCTTGTGGCGAATATAAGATTGGGTCTTGTAGCCGTTAGGTAGAGTAAGCTTCCAACCAAGCTTCGATATTGTCTTAGATCAATTTCTTTTGATCCATCGTCTTTAGACAATTTCTCATTTACGACTAGAGGAGTAGAAACCGGCTTACAATTTTCCATCTTGAACCTTTTGAGGATTTCCCGAGCATACTTAGTTTGAGAAATGAAGATTCCATCTTCTGCTTGATGGACTTCCATGCCAAGGAAAAAATTCATTAAGCCCAAATCCGTCATTTCAAACCTTTTCTTCATCTCCTCCTTAAATGTAAGGATCATTTGGGCACTGTTTCCTGTGACAAGGAGATCATCAACATCGAGAGAAACGATAAGAAGATCACCTTGTTTTTTCTTCACATAGAGTGTATGCTCATTTTTACTCCTCGTGAATCCTTGCTGAAGGAAGTAAGAATCGATCTTGCTATACCACGCCCTTGGAGCTTGTTTGAGGCCATATAAAGCCTTTTTTATAGCTTGCACACCTTTTCTTCATTACCTTGTGTGACAAAGCCTGGAGGTTGCTCGATATATATCTCCTCCTCGAGCTCTTCATTAAGGAAGGCAGATTTGACATCAAAATGATAAATTTTCCATCTTTCTTGAGCAGCTAGAGCAATAAGAGTCCTTACAGTATCATGACGAGCAACTGGAGCAAATGTATCTCCGTAGTCTATTCCAGCTTGTTGGGAGTATCCTTTGACGACCAATCTTGCTTTGTATTTATTTATGGAGTCATCAGGGTTCAATTTTGTTTTATAAACCCATTTAACTCCAATCACCTTTCGATCCTTGGGCTTATCAACCAACTCCCAAGTGTTGTTCTTCTTTATCATGTTTATTTCCGTCTCCATTGCTTCTTGCCACTCCCTGTGTTTTGAGGCTTCATCGTAGTCTCTTGGCTCCTCAATAGCAAAGTAGCATCTCTCGCACTCCTCTGCATGTAAATGAAGAATGGGACATTCCGCATAAATTTCGGAGAGATTTTTCTTACCTCGTGGTTCCGTAGCATTCTCTAAATCTTCATTTGAGGGTGGAGAAAGTGCTTGCATTGGAGTTGATGGAGGTGTAGGAGGATCATTGTTATTCGGCGTAGCATCATCATCACCATGTAGATGTTCATGCTCAGGAACTACGGTCACATTTCTTTCCACCTTCTTTTCTTCCCAATTCCATATTGCATCTTCATCAAACTCCACGTCTCGGCTTATCATGATTTTTTGCGTATTGAGATTGAAAATACGGTAAGCCTTTGATTTTGAGTCATAGCCAAGAAATATACCTTTCTCTGCCTTATCATCAAGCTTGCTCCTTTTTTGTGCTGGGACGTGAGCATAGCAAACTGAGCCAAACACTTTTAAATGCTTAGCCGTTGGTTTTTTACCGCTCCAAGCTTCTATTGGAGTCTTCCCTTTGTCCGCCTTTGTTGGGAGTCTGCTGAGCAGGTATACGGATGTGTAGACAGCCTCAGCCCAAAATTTCTTCAGCATTTTCTTTTCGGCCAACATGCATCTGGCCATCTCCATCACTGTTCTATTCTTTCTTTCGGATACCCCGTTTTGCTGTGGAGTGTATCCTCCCGTGAGCGGGTGTTCTACACCCTCATCTTCACAAAACTTGTCAAATTGTGAAGAAGTATATTCTTTCCCGCGGTCGGATCTAATCATCTTTAATTTGCACCCGCTTTGATTTTCAGCGAGAGCTTTGAATTTTTGAAATACTTGGAATACTTCTGATTTCTCTTTCATAAAATATACCCAAGTCATTCGAGTAAAGTCATCAATAAACAGGATAAAGTACCTGTTTCCCATATGAGATAGAGTTCGTTGAGGACCACATACGTCTGTGTGAACAAGCGCTAGTTTTTCACTTGCTCTTCATGCTTGACCCTTTGGAAATGGTTGACGGTGTTGCTTTCCAAGTTGACAAGGCTCACATAGCTCCTTTGTGATTTGAATCATTGGAAAGTCTCGCACAATATTTTGTTTGTGTAAATCGGCTAAAGCACGCAAGTTGAAGTGTCCATACCTTCTATGCCATAGCCAGGTTTCCACCACGTGAGCTCGATTTAATGACTCCTCGCCATACTTCCATTTTAAGGAGAAACTTTTGTTTTCCATTGCGACTTTAGCGATCTCCTTATTTCCCGGATCATATATGGTGCAATGATTATTCGCAAAGGTAAGTGAATAACCATTCTTTATCATTTGTGCCACGCTTAACAAATTTTCCGCAAGATCCGGAACAAGAAGCACATCTTTAATGTATTTTGTACCTCTCTTTGTTGGAACAATGATTGTGCCTTTGCCCTTCGATGTCAGCACTTCGCCATTCCCCATACGGACCGGAGTTTGGACGGAGGTATCCAACTCGCTAAAGATGCTTGAGTCATTCGTCATGTGACTCGTACAACCACTGTCAATTAGCCACCTACTTTCTTTGTTGGAAGTGTTTGCTTGACCGACATAGAAAAGATGCTCATTATTGACACTGCTTGAATAATGAGCTTGGTCATTGGACTCCGTTTGTTTTTGCCTACAATCTTTCTCAATGTGCCCATATTTTTTGCAATGGTAACATTGAGGCTTACCTTTAAAATAACAATTCTTTTCGGCATGGTTGTTCTTTCCACAAATGCCGCAAGGAGAAAACTTTCCCTTTGATTGAGACATTTGTTTATTGTAACTGCCACCATCATTGCTCTTCTTCTTCCACCCTTTTGAGTCGGAGCGTTTAGCTTTATGCATTGATGAAAACGCATCCTCAGAGGAAGATTCTTGATTTTTGAACTTCTGCTCATGGGCATGTAAGGATCCAAGGAGCTCCGTGACGGTGAGCTTCGATATATCCCTTGATTCTTCAATAACGGTGACAATCATGTCAAACCTTTTGGTTAAAGTTACAAGAATTTTCTGCACAATTCTCGTGTCTGAAATGTCTTCACCGTATGTCTTCATTTGATAAACTATCTCCATTACCCTCGAAGAATAGGTATGTATATCTTCGTTCTCCCTCATCTTTACATTTTCAAAATCTTTTCTTAAGATATTTAGACGTATTGCTCTTATTCTTTCATCTCCATGGAATTCCTTGTGGAGTGAATCCCATGCTTCTTTTGCGGTAGATGACCGCATTAATTTTGGGAAAATGGTCTCCGAAACGGCATTAAGGATGAAGGACAAGGCTTTGGCGTCCTTTAACTCATCCTCATCTATTTTCTTTAAGGATGCTTCGGTGGTTTGATCACCTTCTTGTTTTTTAGGACCATTTTCCACCACTTTCCATAGTGCATTTGCTTTTAAGAAAAGCTCCATTTTAATGCACCAATAGTCGTAATTTTCTCCTCCAAAAATTGGAAGAGTAGGAGATAAAGTGTTTGATGCGGAAGCCATAGTTTTATTTTGTTGCCCTTAAGATCTTTAGAGCTCTTGATACCACTTGTTGGTGTATGGGGGAGTAGAGTAGAGATAAGTTAGTTGTTAGTTTATTTAGTTGAAGATTAGTTGAAGGAATTTGTTTATTTTATTGATTTGTTTGTGGATTTTGGTTACACTTGGATGATACAAAATGGGAGGGGAGGTCCTCTATTTATAGGGCTCCTCCTCCTTCTTCTACATCCCAAGAACACTCTAGAATGGGACATTCTAGAGTGGACTAGATATGTAAGACTCAATACATCTTTTATACATACAAGATACCTCTAGAAGGTTCTAGTTTTCTCTAGAACATTCATGACCCTTCTAGAGTATTCTAGACTATTCTAGTAAGTACATGAGTATTCTAGCACATTCTAGATGTTTTTACATTATTCTAGAACATTCCGGAACCTTCTAGAACATACCGGAACCTTCTAGAACTTTCCGGAAAAGTCTCATATTTTAACAGTTATACAAGGCTCGCTAATCGTATAAGGCTCGCTAATCATATAATGATACCGTATAACAATGTTATTGACAAGACGGCGTGATTTATATCGTTGTTACATTTCCAAACTCAATTGCAAATTTGTAGGAGCTATGTAAAAACTCTAATTTAATTGATTGATTATGACCAAACTTAATAACTTGTACGGAGTAGATGCCATGGTAACATAACATATTTGATCAATTTTACCAACTCTTACCACCTATGCGTCAAACGAATTGCTCAATTGCATATGAGGAATTCCTCATAATCCCTTTGTATTGTTAGAACATATTGTTGTCATTTTATTTTCGCATGAAGACAAGGAGGCGTAGGGTAAAATTACTCACTGAATATCTTCTTAATATATAAATGAGGACAATTGACCGAGACATCCATAAAAGAAATATGACAATAATTGTCCGGACCAAAGGAGTAGTTTATAAATAATTCAAATTCATTTCAATATTTTGCAATTCCAAGTGTGAAACAATTTTACTTTTATTATCCTAAAGACATTAAAATTGACTTGAACATTCACCTAGGTAGCACCAAAACGGACATGGACACGGACACGACACGGGCACGTGATACGACATCTCATGAAATTTAGGACACGGGACACGCTGTTTAAATGTAATAAAATATACTCCCTCTTAGTCATTCATTTCTTCCCATTTCCCTTTTACACAAAAATTAAGGAAATGAATTTGGATCACACAAAACACACTACCCCACATACAAATGAATTTAGACCACACAAAACCTACAACCCCACATCCAAAAAGGGAAAGAGGGAAGAAAACCCGACTTACCCAATAAGGAAAGAGGAAAGAAATGACCGACTAGGAGGGAGTATATTTTATAGTTATCAATAACGTAGTATTTTATTTTTGTATTAGTACTTGATATTAAATATAAATAATTGAAGGTAAAATGTGATTTTGACTATAATTCATTCTCATTTTCCAACCAAACTCATCTTCGAATCAATCTCTTTTAGTTTTCGACATTTCATTCCTTGTTTATAAGTGTCCGTGTGTCCGACACGGGACGGCCGATTGGGAGAAGTGTTCGTGCTACCTAGACATTCACCACAACGTACATCTTAGGCCAACATGACAGTTGACACATTCCTAATTCCTACTTACAAAAGAAATACTCCGTATTACTCTTATACGGAAACAAAAAACAGAAATCCGAAATATGGTAAAAAAAAATTTCATACTCCCTCGTATTCAATACATTCCTCCCCATTTTCTTTTTCGGTTATTCGCTTTTCTTCCCTATATCCTTTTTTTAAGGTGGGATTGTGTATTTTTTATGGTCCATATTCAATTGTACGTGGGGGTTTGTGTTTACAATTACAAACAAAATATTTGAATGACAACAATATTCTACTTGTTTATTTTTTCACTTCTACCCAGTTTTCAGTTTCATTTCATTCATAAACCCGTCTCATTTTGTGTAACGGTGTGTTTTGTACTTGTATTTTATAAATAAAAATAGATTATCCCTTTCATTTTAATTAAATGTTATCCCCTTAATTTTTTTCAAAAAAAGGATTTCAATCAAAGAAAAGGATAATTTTTTATTAGAAATTTAGGATGGAGGGATTATTATTTTATGAACGACAACTATTATCTGATAAAATTTCGAAAATTTGATCAAAGAGAAAAAAAAAGGAAAAAAGAAAACCTGTACGAAGGAGGCCACGATTGTTGGAGGCCTTACGAAGAGAACCACAAAGACCGACAACTTTAACAACACGTTTCATTTGCACTTCATTTTCCATATTTTTGCTAAGTGTTACTCCGTAATTTATAATTTGATCTCATAGGCTATTATTGTACCTTATATAAGGAGAAGATGATGGATAATAAGATTGTTTAAGCCGTTAGATTGATTATTTTATTGCTATGCGAAGTAGATCTAATACGCTTAGGTCCCATTTTGTTGCTGACCTAAGTGATGAGGTAGTTTTCCTAACCATATCATTGCTTTGGCGGCTGCTTCAAAGTTTGTTCCAATATCCTAGGTTGCACGGACACCCGTATCCGACACGAGTCACACGACACCTGTAGGACACACGCCTAAACGTGTTGGACGTGTGTCTAACTTTCAACATTTATTTGGGCTCATGATATTTGGGCACGTGTTCGACGCGCGTCCATGTTATTTGGGCACATTTTAGACGCACTTTTAAACATAATCAAGTTGAATTTAAGGAGAATAGTGTGCGTATTGGATATAAATGATTGCTTTTAGAAAAGGGCTGAGCTGTCAAAAGAGATTGATATGAAAATGGGTTTGGGTGAGAAATGAAAATGAGTTATATTCATGTCAAGTTTTACCTTCACTTATTTAAATTTAATATTAAACTAGTTTTAGACCCGTGCAAAAAATGCACGGGTCGCAATAACATGCGTTTTTATTGGATATATGAACATATAAATAAGGGTTATTGTCTATATGATGAAAATATAACTAAGTCAATAATCACCGGTAATTCGACATACGTATAATTTAAGTTCAGCCCGTCTTTACCTGTGACGGTCACAAACTTGTGATCTCTCACATCCCTCTCCCACTTGCCCCATTCTCTCACGCCACAAGTTGGATTTCTTATTATTATTATTATTTGTAATTTGTAATTTTTGGACGGTTAGGTTGTATATGAATTTGTCGGATGTTCATATTGTATCAGTTATATAATAATAATAATGCAAGTAATTGTATAATGTATGGTTTTTTTTTATTAAATTTGAAATCACTATAATTGTAAGAGAAGAGTGGATTTAAATGTGATGAGGATTACGAGAAAAGAGAGTAATTAATTAGGACTAAATGTAGTTGGTCAATTCTGTTTTCTTTCTTTAAATCAAGCAATCAATCAGAAAGCAAGAAATGTTTCTTCTTTTGTGTATAGTAGATTATATTTTGGTGATCAGTGTTTTTCACATGCAGTTAATTTTTGGTATGAATAAATAGTATTAAAATATCAAATTGTAATTTACATGTAAGTTTTTATGGGATGTAATTTTGCTTTGTTAAATACTCCCTCCTAGTCGGTCATTTCTTCCCTCTTTCCTTATTAGGTAAGTCGGGTTTTCTTCCCTCTTTCCCTTTTTGGATGTGGGGTTGTGTCTTTTGTGTGGTCTAAATTCATTTGTATGTGGGGTTGTGTGTTTTGTGTGGTTCAAATTCATTTCCTTAATTTTTGTGTAAAAGGGAACGGGGAAGAAATGAGTGACTAGAAGGGAGTAATTTTTTTTAATCAACTTTACATTAGTTGAAAGTTAGGAGGAAAATTATTTGATATTTTTAGGGGCTGTTTGGTTAGGGGTATTTAGCAAAGGGAAACAAAATAATTAAAACCCTTTGTTTGTGTTTGGTTGACCAAAAGAATCATACCCTTTACCCCTTCTATTCCCCTATATCTCTCATCATCCTTACCCCTCACCCCCCCAAGGTAACACAATCCATTCCCTATCAACCCAACATTATCTTCACCCACCACCCAACACCCACCACCACCAAACCCGACAACCCGAACTACGACCAGCAACCCGAAGCACCATTTCATGCTCGCCGACCACCCTAAGAAACCGCCGGCGTCAGCCCCGACCCATCTCTCGTCGTCGACGCTCCAATCGAACCCCCCATCACTACTAGTAAAAACACTATTATTTACTCATTAATTCACCATTGTGTCTTCTCAAACAATAGTATGATACCAGAACAAAAACATGGTGCAAAATGGCATAAATAGCGAAAGATCCAATTGAGAAACAACTTTGTAGTTGAACAATCCCAATTAGTCTGTATAATACTCCATATGGCATAAATATCAAAATGGCAGTGTTTCTAAGTTTTTTGGGTTGGTGTTTTTACTTGTGGTGGAGGATTTAGTAATGAATTCCGGCATAAATGTGGTGGGCCATTCGCCAGCGCGCGGTAATATGGGTGTGTTGTCGTCCAGACGTCCTTTGTGGTGGAAGTGGACGATTCTTGTGATATGGAATGGTGATGGTGGTGGTGGTTGAGAATGTGGGTGGATGGATAGTTTTTTAAGCCATTCCTTTACCTTTGTAACCAAACAATGAGTTAATTTTGGGGTCATCTCATTTCTTTCCCCTTTTTTCCCTTTCTTATTTTTATTCCCTTTCCCTTTGTTGTACCAAACGCCCCCTTATTAACTTTTTTTAATTGTAATTCTTTAATTTGTAATTTGTATTTCATGGTTTTCATCATTATGTATAGAATTTGGTACCTTATATTATGTAAAATTAAAATTAAAATTGTGATTAACAAATATAAAAGCAAAAGTAGCGCACAAAGAGATAAATAAAATTTCGTGAAAACGTGGTACACATATTTGGAGTAGAATAGTTATTTGATTTGTTTTCATGAAATTAGAAATCCCCTAAAGACCTCTCCATTTATACTAAGGAGATGTTTCTTTCATGTTTATATTTGCTAAATTTATGTGCCTTTTTTTGGTAAATTTTTTATTTTTGCTAAAAATAAAAATACTTTTTAATTTTGACAAAATCAATGTATAGGTGCTGCACATTTAATTTGTAATTAGAAATGTGATCTATCAGTTTACCTAAAACATTATTTTTCATTTATGTATATGATTTTTTATTTATATATATGATTTTTCATTTATATTTGGCATTCTTAAATTTGTAAATTTTTATGATTTTTTAATGTTGTGTTTTTGAGGAAAATTTGTCGATGAAGGGATCATATACTTTAAAATTTAGATTTAGAAATTTAATAATCGTTTCCATTTATTTGTAATTTATACATTTGTAATATGCATCACAATTGTATAAACTATGTATGGTTTTGTAGAAATTTGTATTGTTGGAGTGAAATATATAAAAGATTACAGATTTACAGTTGAGGTGTATTCTAGAATAATTAATTCATCCCATTAAAGTGGTGGGGTTTATCAAGAAAAAAATAAACAAAGAAAAAGTTAACTTTTTTACTTCCTAAAAAATAGGGACCAACGAGATGTCTTTAAATTTTTCTACTTTATTGTATAGTAGATGCTTTTTAAAAAAAAAAAAACGTACATGTATAACTATACTAATAAATATTTTTATTAAATTTAAATAACGTATTCCGTGTCCTAAAGTTTATGAGATGTCGTGTCCGTGTCTGTTTTGGTGCTAACTACGCTATAACTAGATCCTTTAAAAACATACTTGCTCCAAAATCGACTGTAGCCCCACTCTGAAATAACACGGAGCTATACATTTTTCCGACCCGAATTCGGTTTGACCCGTAATAGCAGTTTAGAACCGACTAATAGCGGGTTGACCTGTTGGGTGAAGATTTAAGACGACATATAGTGTTCGAAATGCACAATGTGCAATAAGTATTAACTTTTAAATTTTGAGATAAAACATCTTCTATATGTTTGTTGAATAAGTATAGTTTTACCGAATAGAAAGCTAAAATGGCTATTATATAAATTTAGTCATTGTTTGTCATGTACGTGTAATAACGAGTCAATACGTCATTGATAACTAGTATATTAGTGCCATTTAACTTTTCATTTATACCTTTTATTCAACTCAATTTTGTATGTTTTATTGTTTTATAGTTCATTCACCATATAATCATTAATTAGGGTTTCTTTGTCACCAAAAAAAAAAAATTAGGGTTTCTAATATAACTATTGCAAATAATTGTTATACTCCTTCTGTCTCAGTTAATTGTTGTCCTTTGCCTTTTACACGTTTGTCAATGCACATTTCATTTCGATAATATCTTTTACTACATAAGTGGGAAAATTATAAAATTTTGATAATCTTAACTTGCTCATTAAGACGAAACAAACTAGATCTTTCATGACTATAGTTTGGGTCATGCATTGGAAATTATTTTAAGGATTCGCTTCCTTTATGAATAGTGTCCAAAAAGCAAATGATAACAATTGACAAGAGACAGAGGGAGTACTTCGTAGAGCTTGGTACTACTTTTGTTTGGTTGTATTTTGTAGAGTTTGGTTCGTGAATTGAAGCTATCAGAGTCGAAAATAACGGGTCAAAGTGAGACAATTAGGTAATGTCAATTTATTACTTTTTCTACGTTTAGTGTCAGCAAAGATAACAATGATTATGATGATGTTGGCAACAATTAAGATGGCGAGAATGAACACAAGGAGACGAGACATGATAATATAACAATATTGTTTCTAAAAATTGGCACACAAAGTCGTTGATCTATTAGTTTATTTTAACCAAACCAGACCGAAAACCCATACGATTTTATCCCGTATTTTTCTTACCTGAAATACAATGACTAGTACTTTACCGTACCTGAAATTGAATCCGTTTTTAAAATAATGCTGAAAAAATAAAAATTTATCGTTTTGGGTTGGTCTAAAAACTATTTATCGTTTTGATGTCCACGTAGGCTCGGGATTTGCGAGTCAATATCGAGGCAAAGACACGCCATTGCCAATGGCGTGTCTATTCAGCTAATTTTTTTGGCCCAAAGCAGAAACATAAGCAAAAATCTAGGCATTAGACACGCCATTCGCATTGGCGTGTCTATATGTTGAGACACGCCATTCGGATTGGCGTGTCTTTAACATTGATGTTTTTTGAAAATACAGAAGGTGTTGCCTTATGCCATTAGTAAGACACGCCATTGGCATTGGCGTGTCTCCTTCATTAGACACGCCAATCCTAATGGCGTGTCTTGGCAGTGATATTTTTTTTTTTAAAAGTTTTGGTACCTAGTCACTCACTCTATTTACCTTCATAAACAACAATAAAAGATTACGCAATTTTGACAAAGAAACCATTGTTTTTATAAGATTTAAAATAGTTTTCACACACATAGAAGCGGCACAAGGGGTTTCGAGCTTAGTCTAGTTACTAAAATATCGATTACACGTCCTAAAAAATATTAAAACTGCTTCATGTCTTCTTTTTCCCACGAAGACGAGACCAAATCTTTTTTGCCTTTGAAGGCTCCGGGGTTCCTTGTTCATTGATTGGCGACATTGAAGTATTGGTGCGCCTTGACCGTCGCCTGAACACTTGCAAGGTCTCATCGTCTTCCGCCGTTGACTCTTGCATTGTCGAACCATCTCCCCTTTCTTCATGTTGTTCCTCCACTTGGGTTTCTTGCGTCGGTTGGTGAAATTGTTGAAGAAGATGTGAATACCCAACATGTTCAAGAGATTGGGAAGTGTTGTCCCGGATGTTAGACATGATGTTACGGTAATGAGGGGGCACCTCTTGAGGCATCGCTTGTATCTCCGTATTGCATGTCCTATGGACTTCGGCAAACCCATGAGCATGAAAAAAATTGTTAGTGTTAAAAAATAATAATTTATGAAAGATTTTAAATATTAATAACGATTCATATTAGTAAAACTTACAAGATAAGCAGTGGCTCCTAACGGTGCTTGGTAAGCTTGTTGGAAGGTAGGACTGATGAATCGGCGAGTTCGATCCCGGTACCAAACCATGTAAGGGTCATTGTAGCCCATGTCACTGTTATCCTCAACACCAAGGAACCTAAATTGGTACCTCCTAAACCACATAGCTAGGTATGCTGAATGATATTCCGCCCAATTCCTTGAATGAGCACCCCTTTTATCCATTTTATGCAACTTGGGTTCGGTATCAGCAGGTTCAGGGATATTTTGTTTCCACCCAAATTGACGAGCGACCCTATTAGGCAAATGCCACTCAACAATATCGAAACAAATCATAGGGGATACCACACACCACTCACCCGAGTCATTATAACAAGCTTCAGGCAAAAAAGAGAAGATGGCTTGGGGGTAAGGTTGCCATACAAATTGATCGGGACGCATGTTATCTAAAGCATCCCTATACCCGAGTAGAGTGGTTATGGTTGTGCCTTGAGGCCTCCTACGATGCACGCTCAACCACCTACGACCCAACGAATCAACTCGTAGTTGATGTTGTGAACCTAATGGATATGGTCCTTGAATAAGGGGTGGGTTTTCGGGGCCCGTGACTATAGGTCGAGCAATCGTAATCCGCTCCCATGCCCACAGTTGTAATAAAATAAGAGGGCCTCCTATATCTCTTGCCTTCATGTTGCTTGACCTACATAAGTTACGATATAGAGTGGCAAGAACCGCACTACCCCAAGAGAAATCATCAATGGCATCTAAATCTCTCAACAAAGGCAAATATACAACTTGAATATCATTGCCACTCTTGTCCGGGAACATCACAGTTGCCATTAAAATAAGCAAATAAGCTCTTACATATTGATGTAGAACTTGTTCGTTTGCTTGTTCCGGAAGACCACTAAAATTTTCTGTCAACCAACCAATCCTCAAAGAAGCCCCTTTAAGATCCTCTTCCCCCGGTGTTTGACCTAACAGTTCATATATCAATGCTCTCCAATTACACGCGGCTGACCCAGTAACAACATCTCCTCTAATCCGTAATCCCAACAACACTTGCACATCTTGCAATGTCACAGTAGCCTCACCAACGGTCAAATGAAAGGTATGGGTCTCTGGTCTCCATCTCTCAACCAAAGCAGTTATGAAATCTACATTAAATTTTAAACCTACTACCCTATGGATAAAGTAAAACTGAGACTCCCTAATGAAGTCA
This sequence comes from Heliosperma pusillum, assembly GCA_022085475.1. Classification (NCBI taxonomy): domain Eukaryota; kingdom Viridiplantae; phylum Streptophyta; class Magnoliopsida; order Caryophyllales; family Caryophyllaceae; genus Heliosperma; species Heliosperma pusillum. Next base: position 77,612 of record JAIUZE010000750.1, read on the forward strand.
ACTACACGATCACTTACCAAAAACCCCTTGTGCATAGCTAAGTGTGACCTACATCTGAGGGAACCCTTGTCGTCCCCGTCCCATATTGCCTTGCTCCGGTGGGTTTCTTGTTGTGTGAGAACTTCCGGGTTGACTGGTCCTGGTTGCAGACGGTACTCCATTGATCCTGCACATGTAAAATAATTGTTAGTTTAACATAAATAATACAATTGTTAATTAAAATGAATACGTAAAATACAATGTAAGTTTAACAAAATACCCTTGGGAATTGTTAACTCTCATGGCACAAGTTTTTTTATTATGCCCTATGCCACGACACAAACTACATGACACCTTAGTCTTGCATTTCTCATCCATTTCATTGCGAAATCTTTTACCATGTGGTCTACCTTTTCCCCTTCTTTTTCCCTCATCACACACTATTCTAGGACCATTATAATGACCCCAATAAGCCTCATCTTTCAAAGGATGAAATTTGCTAGCATATGAAGCCAAATGCTCTCCCGTTGTGTAGCTAATTTCCACAAATTGGCTTGCATTTAACTTCATTTTTTTACAAACCGCGTACACATGTGAACAAGGGTACTTGTACGTTTGGAACTTGTTACAAGTACATGTCCTCTTTGACAAATCAACGGTGTGCAAATGGCTACCACGTGACACATTTCTTGAACCTCTACGTGTTGTCACTTGGTACAACCCTCCAACATGGTCAAAAGATACAACCTTGTGGTATGCTCCTTTCTTGCAATTTTCTTCTAACAAATGTGTGATTTTACTACTATAATGTTGACCCTGCAACAAACGTTTCCTTGCCTCTTCACGACGCTCAACAAAATACGCATTGACTCTAAAAAATATACATTGCACAAGTGCGGTGATGGGAAGAAAACGTGCTCCTTTAAGCACATTATTAAATGCCTCAGCCAAGTTTGTAGTCAATATGCCATATCTATGACCACCATCATGACAAATTGACCACTTCTCTATTCCTACATCAGCTACATAATGTTGTGCATCCCTATCCATCTCACCTAGACGGGCAAATCCAATGTCAAACTTCTTTTCTTGAAATTGCATAGCCGTTGAACCAAACATATTTTTTACTTTTACATTCCTATATCTAGTGTTAACATTAGAAGCCAAATGACGAATGCAAATCCTATGGAAAGCATGAGGCTCCTCCCATCCACTACCAACTTCACTCATTGCATTCATTATCCCCGCATGTCTATCGGATATGACACACAACCCACTTCTTTTTGTTACAAAGAGTCTTATACAAGCCATGAACCAAGACCAACTTTCATTATTTTCAGATTCAACAATAGCAAAAGCAACAGGAAAAATCTGGTTATTAGCATCAATTGACATAGCCGTCAAAATTGTTCCTTTAAACTTCCCGTACAAGTGTGTTCCATCTATGGTTAAAACAGGCCGACAATGTTCAAACCCTTCAATGCATGGTTTAAATGCCCAAAAAACACGCTTGAATGTATGCACATTTGAGTTTCCTATGGGTGTGGTTGACCATTGGACTACTGTACCAGGATTAGATTCTTTCAAACCTTGCATGAAACGAGGTAACATCTCATACGATGCATCCCAATCACCGAAAATATCCCCAATTGCTCTTTGTTTTGCATTCCAAGCTTTGGCATATGATATTTTGTAACCAAACTTATCTAAAATGACTTCAACAACAGACATCACCTTATATCCCCAATCCCCCTCAACATAGTTACGAATCAAATGACTTATGAAAGCTCGTTTCAAATTAAAGTGGTCTCGAGGAACCATGTCACCAACACACGAAGAGTCATGAGGACCTTTGTATGTGACAATTGTAAATGCTTGAGAATAAGGGTCTTTTCTTGTCGCTCTTAACCGCCAATTGCAAGGGCTAGGAGATCGACCACATTTATAAGTGACAGTGTCAGGCTTTGATTCGGCAACCTTGAAAAATTGATTTGCTTGAACACTATAAAATGTCACCTCATCACTTATTGAAGCTTTGTTTGTGAAGACTTGTCCAACGGCAAACTCTTTCCCTTGTTCATATCGAACCATACTCTCCCATGTTTTCCAACTATTCAATTCATCCTCATCTAATGGATCAACCTTATTAAACTCCACAATTGGTGCACTAGCAAAAACAAGATCATCATCACCATCTTCCTCAATTACTATCAAATTCTCATCAAGTGTGGCGAACTCCTCATCAAACTCATCACCCTCTAAGTTCCCATCAAATTCCCCCTCATTTATATCATTAGCCTGAAGAGATACAAATTGAGCAACATCATCTAGCCTAAGAGGAATAGTTGGTGTAGGGGTCACAATTTGGCTTGTGGAAACTTCAACAAATATGTCCATTGACGGAGCATTTGAATGACGAACACTTGCCCATAATGCTTTAAAGGATCCCTCACAATTAAGTGGTACAACTTTAAAACACCCGGACCTTGGAAATTTCATTTTCACATTCAATTGACTACTCATACTTTGAATGTCAATTCCCTTATATATTTCTTCAATTAATTCCAAATATGTCATCTTTGTACTAGCTAAAATAAAACATTGATTCCCTCCTTTATAGCAAACATACCCATTTTGATCAACTACCTCTCCATCCCAATAACACATAAGAGGATAATCACAAATTTCCATTCTATACAACAAAAATGCAACCCATTTAGTATAAATCAGCAATTAGTTGTCCAATTATTCCCAAAACACATAACTAAACATAATTATACCGAAACCACAAATTTCTATATAATCACAACAAAATTAACAACAATGGCATAAACTTCTATATAGTAGCTTCAATTGCGTTTTTTAAACAAGAGAGACATAGCTAAACCGAAATTATACCCAAAACACTAATCTAGGGTTTGAAGATTTGGGGTTTTTCAAGCAATGGCATAAATTTCTATACAATAACTTGATTTAAGCACAAAAACAACAATAACAACAAAATTAACAACATTTAAATCAATTAAAACAGAAATTTGCATAAATCTAAACAAATAACTACAAAAATTGAAAGGAGATGAATTACCTTGCTAATTAGGAATTTCAATTAATAATTGAAAGAGAAGAGGTGAGAGATACGTCGGAGATGAATTGTGAGATGGTTTGAGATGAGATGAGATGAAGTGTTTGAGATGAGATGAAGGTTTCGGATTTTAGAGGTAGAGGGAGGAAGTGTTTGAAATAAAATGAGAAGGCCGGATGTCTGATTTTACATTAGAAAAAATCTGCCTATTAGACACGCCATTCGGATTGGCGTGTCTTCATCTATAGACACGCCAATGCGAATGGCGTGTCTAATAGCCAGATTTTTTCTAATGTTTCTGCCTTGAGTCTAAAAATTTATCTGAATAGACACGCCATTCGCAATGGCGTGTCTATTGAAGGAAACACGCCATTCGGAATGGCGTGTCTCTGTGTTAACATTATGTTGAATTAAGCCTCATATGTTCATTGAAGACACGCCATTGGCAATGGCGTGTCTTTGCCTCGATATTGACTCGCAAAATCCCGAGCCTACGTGGACACCAAAACGATAAATAGTTTTTAGACCAACCCAAAACGATAAATTTTTATTTTTTCAGCATTATTTTAAAAACGGATTCCCTGAAATTACGCAACTCATAATCCTTATGTTTGAACTGTTCGACATGTCTAAGTATAATGTATAACCTTGTTTAGTGGAGAAATATTGGTGTGCAAATCATTTTAGATCGGATTATATTTGTAACACCCCGTGTTTTTATAATAAATTTTATCCGTAAATATATTTATTAAAATAATAATTTGCGAGTTTAATTATTTAATGCGTATTTAACTCTTGCGATCTATATTTTGTTATTTTCCGTTTTTACCTAATTTGGATGGGTTAAAATGTCCGTGCCCGATTTGACTATTTAAATCTAATAGCTACTTCTCCTATATAAACTCTTTGAGCGTTTTAATTACTTTAAACCTAATTTGTAATTGGATTATCCATCTTCTGAGCTAATGGGTCAAAAGCCCACTTAAATTCTCTTATAAATATAAAAGATTAACCTAGTAGCTAGGTCGCTTATTCAATTCTTTCGTGCATTTTATGTGTGCGCCATGAGCTTCCCTTCTTCCTCTCTTTTCATTCTTCTCCCATTAATTCTATTGTTATGCAACTTTCTTCATCCAAATCAAATATAAATTATATATTTACAATCTTGGCTCTTACCTCTACAATATATTCTATTCATATTATTTTTAAGGGACTCGATTGTATGGAGTTTAGACCTACTTTTAGGGTTTATATATTTGATGGGTAAATAAGAAGAATAAGAAGAAGATGTCTTTCTTTTGGGGCGATTTACAGGAGGATTCGTGTAGGACTATATTAATAGCGTTTTTATGAAGATGAATATTATTTTGCGGTCAATATTGCGTAATAAAGATAACTAGGTGTTTTTCTTTAATTATGTTTATAGAAAGTGAATTATTAACATGATATAATGATTGATTGTATGATTAATTGTTTGTGTGGTTATTTATGCTTATGATTCACATGTTTAATTGCATTTAATATTTATGTTGTTATTTTATTTTCAATTATTCATCTGGTGTGCGAACTAGGGTTCAAATCGCGAACCCTAGCGTCGTTGGTGGTGGCGCGGCCGTGAGGTTGTCGTGGCCTAGGGTTTCGGCCTCCTCCTTGTGGGAGAGGCTAGGGTTTTCTTATGTTGAGAAATTAGGGTTCTAGTTTACATCATTAAGGTTATAGCTGAAGTTACTATAACATTGCATGTAAGCTACCCTAGTTATGCCTATTTGAGTTATAACTTTGAAAGTGACGTTATGGTGCGGTGTACTATAACAAGACTCGTTGTGGTGAGATGGCGGTTTGTACCGTGGAGTCGACCCCTCGGTGATGATGTTATAGAGGACTAACCCGTGACGGAAGAGAGTTATAGTTGATGATACTATAACCTCGCATGTAACAACCCGAAATATACCCGATTTTTCTAGTAAAAATATTTACTAACACTTTTCAGTAGAACTTAAGTTTTTAAAATAGGAATTTTTGTTCCGAGTCTTATTTTGAAATTCCGCGTTCGTATTTGGAATTTCTGAGAGATTTCATGAAAAGACCGTTTTAGTCATCTTTGACTTTTCTTGACTTTTAAGTCGTCTTTGACTTTTCTTGACTTTTTAAAAGTCGTCATTGACTTTTCTGGACTTTTAAGTCGTCCTAAACTTTTCTTGACTTTTAAGTCATCTTCGACTTTTCTCGACTTGTCAGTCAACTTTGACTTCCGTTGACTTTTCCCGACTCGTCTCATAAGTATGAAGACCGAAATTTTATTTAAAAAAATAATATTTTTGATTTATTTTTATTTAGAATTATTAAGATTTATCATAATTTAATATAATTATTTTGAATTTATTCGGAATTTAAAGAATAACTTTTACGGTTTTAAACCGAGCGTCATTTAACTATTCCCGACTCATCGTAAATCCCGTAACAAACTCGAAACTCGACTTTGGCATGAGTCACGCGGCCATGTCATCGTTTTTCCACTCACTTGAGATATTTAATTCTTTCGATTAAACTAATACAAATATCTTAGATATTTGTTACTTTATCGATCCGTCAACGGAAGATTACGCAAATCGAG